>SCDY01000648.1:0-50865 GCA_004143825.1 Drosophila micromelanica | reverse complement strand
TAAAAAACAACATTAGGTCCGATTCTGAGGGGGTCAAATTTTTGGTCAAAAATCATGCCAAAATTGAGAAAATTTTAGACATGTAAAGCTCTTGAACCCGTAGCTCTCATACTTCAAACATCCATAAATTTGTCAAATCTGAACCGATTTTTATGTTTTATAGCATTCTGAGCATGATTTTTCATTAAGATCGATTTTAAAATTAAAATCTATGCATTTTTGAAAAAAAAATGTTTTTTTGATTTTTTGGAAAAAAGCATGTACTCCCCCCTTATTCATTTTCGAAAAAAAAATTTTCAAAATTTAAAATGGCGAGTTTGTACTTTTAATCGATTTTTTTGGCCACAAATAGTGTTAAAAACAATATTTGGTCTGATTCTGAGGGGGTCAAATTCTTGGTCAAAAATCATGTTAAAATTGAGAAAATTTTAGACATGTAAAGCTCTTGAACCCGTAGCTCTCATACTTCAAACATCCGTAAATTTGTCAAATCTGAACCGATTTTCATGTTTTATAGCATTCTGATCATGATTTGTCATTAAGATCGATTTTACACTTAAAATCGATGCATTTAAAAAAAAATTAATTTTTTTATATTTTTGACCCTTTGACAAATTTTTATGTCAACTGTATGAAACGTAAACTCATAACGTTTAAAAGCATTGTATCTGCCTAAATCCAAATAGTTCGTACATACTAGGAAGAAATATTAGGTCATAAAAAAAGCAAAGTCAAAATAAATAAATAAATAAATTTTCTTTGCTTAAATTGTGTAGAAAACCAATCAGCATTTATCTGTGTGTGTGACTTGACTGTATACCTTATTCAAATACAATACATTTATTTTATATTTTATTCATGACAGTTTCATTCGTTTTCATTCATATATCCAAAATATTCATTTTTATTAATTCCAAAGTTTGCTCTTTTTTTAAAAAAACATTTTATTCTGCATTCTGTACCAAATAATTTGACTTAATAATTATTTTTCCCACTTTCATATTGTAAATTGTGCACTGCAGTGAGGTAGATATAGAAAACGATGCTGCAAATACAGGATGGGTGCCTTAAGTCAAAAATTTATTCGCATGAAAGCCACTTAATTTGTTTTTCTAGTTGAAAAATACAGAGCGCGCTTTGGCGCACTCGCGACATATCCGGCGGAAACTCGCACACACACACACACACACACACACACACACACGCACGGAGAAAAAGTCGGCTTCTTCATTTACTGTTTATGCATGACCACTTCAACGTTTTCGCTCCTCGCTCATTTTCAGTTCCAATTGCTTTCACTTCCGGTTAGCTTTATTTTCTGTTGCGGCAAGTCGAAGTCGACTTGAGGGGCCTCTGAATGCCCTCAAAAAGCATTTTCAATTCGATTTTCGGGACTTCTATCTCTCTTTTTGCATATGACGGATACGCGTACGTGCTAAAATCGTTGGTCTCCATGGTACGTTACATTTTTCTTCGTCGTGTTCCTTTAGCCGCAAGTAAAATGAATATTTTGTAAACTCCACCGCTCCCTGGGTGAAATTTATTTCCCGCTTTTGCATATTTTGTGGGCAATTTGGGTAAGAGCATTTCAGCACTTTTACATGCTCTAATATTCTTCAATTGCTAGCTACACCATAGAAAATTACATTAGGATTTCCTCACGCAAGATTTCCTAATAATAATTCGATATTATTTCAGTTCATTTCTATATGATTATCGCCCCTTAACTTAACTACTATTATAATTTTGCCGAAGTCGACTAACAAATATAATATGCCAACGTCGAAGGCAACAATGGTTTTTCAAGGGTATTTTTTGAAGCTCCAGTAAACAACACAATGTAGATAAGTTCTCTTTGTTCGTTGTTCTCCGTGCCAAATCGTTCACGTAAAATATTCATACGTTTCCTCGGCGGTTTTCGACTCTCAAGTGTTTGCAATTCAATTACAATTCAATTGATTTTCGTCTGCGGGACCAATCTGACAGACCAAGTGTTCCTTGCTGGCCTCGTTTTTGCTCAGCGGGTGTTGGCTACAATTTATGAGCTCAGACAGAAACGTGCTTCAATCAGATAGCAGATGACACGTGGAACTGCTTTCATGCAATGACAAAAATATATACAGTAAGTTCGTAAAATTCAGTATATATCCCAGTTTTAAATGTATTTTTCAGTACATCTAAGCCCATTGTCAAACTATCATTTTTGAAAATCAGTTCACCTGATTTGATCCAAAGATTTCCCAAAAGTAAACACAAGTATCTTTAAGATACACATTCAAGCTTCGATTAGGCATGTACATATTGGTATACGTATTCGTGTGTATCTTGCGGCGCAAACTTGAAGTTTGCTAGATAGCTTTAGTGTTTATATTGGCATAAGGTTACAACCGCTTACGTCTACATCAATTCCATAAACTAATTGAGGCCTTACAAGGAATATAATAAAAATAAATGGAAAAAGCAAAATCAGAGTCTCACAACGGCTTCATTGGCTCAAAGCCAAATAAGGTTCACAACAAAATATGAAATAATAGGAGAGACAACATAAGTACATAAGTATGTTTTAAATTAATACAAGAAGAGGAGCAAACGCCTTAAAAGGGAACAAATGCTGAATGGTATCTGTAGAATATATACGGCGAAAAATTTCGTTTATATAAACAAAAGGACGGTCATTAAACGAAACCGATATATATATATATAACAGAAATACAACCGTTATGGTATTCAAATCAGCATATTTTGATAAAAGTCACTTAAAAACGTTGACCTTACTTTGGTGAATATTGATTTTTTGCGATTTTGAAAGACAGCACGGGTCGCTTTAAAAAGTTTTTAGTCCAATCTTTAATCATTATTTATTGAGCCCACCCGCTTTCTTAAATCCGGTTTCCTCAATAAAGTGTTATGAAAACAATCTATGCATTATTATCCCTGTATATCTTTTTTACAGCAGAGTAACTAATGAAAATTTAATTATATCATCCTTGTCTTTGGTCAGACTCTGTTTACTTCTGCAGCTTCTTACTTTTATATTTTATTAAATCCATATATTTAATGAAAACCACAAATCGTATTATCTATTTAAAGACAAGAAATTCTATTTTTATTTCAATTTACAATTTCCAATTATTTTGCACTTCTATTTAAAGCTGAAGAGGAATCATTAATAAATTATATGTATATATTGTATTTGTACATTCTATTTAATGTTCCTAGATTCCTTGAGTTAGTTATGTATTTGATGGCTCGATAATTTACCTGACCTCAAGTTATTGCCATTAAGTACATTTTAATTATTAAAATGACGACGATACAGCATCAGTAATGGCAGTAAAGCAACTGCGAATGAAAAACAAATTACAATTAAAGGGCCTTTGTCGATTTTGTTGAGCACCAAGGCAACCCAGACCACCCCAAAGTAACAGGAGACCAAGTACAATTTTGTGCTGCGCACTATTATTTTCTCCCATTTGTGTTCATCTTAATTATCGAGCAAACTTGAGGCAAGTCATGAAAATGTCGACGCAGGCAAGCAGAAATCAATTAAATTTTTGCAAATGACAGCACAATAGCCCATAGTTACAGGTACAACCAGGAAGAACGGGCCTCCTAAATGGGTATTAGTAGCATGTATTTTCTTGAAAGTTATATGCGGGCCTAAAATACGCCCCTGAGACTCATTTGGCATTTAACATTAACCATAAACATCCACTGCAGGGATTGGATACAGAAATGACACCTCACGTCGGACTTCAACTGCGCATTTGTCCATTTTCGGATCTCCACACCTGCAAAGAGCATAAATTTATTTGTTACTGGCTGGATTGAACGTGTTTCCTATGCACCTATCTTTAAGAATAAATTTTCTGTTCACGAGCTTCAACGTTTTGTTATTTTTAATCCCTGCAAATGTATGCAAAAATCAGAGAGAACCCCAATAAAGTATTCACATTCAGCAGTTGAGGCCGTCTGCCTTCTCTAAAGCTGTTTAAGATTGGGATATAAATGTTTTCTAAGTAATATTATATTATATATATTATATATTATATATATATATATTATATTATATAATATTATATCTTATGGCATGTCTATTTTATATAGTGTGTTTACATACTTTTTTACTTACTTTATTTTCTCGATAAGTTTTCTCAATAATAATTTTACTAAGTACTTTCATGTCATAAGTATCTGACGACAGCAACTTGTGTGAATGTTGCATTGAATGATTTATCACTCCTTGAACTTTTTTAAAAGTTAAAGAGTTTCTTTTATGTTTTTTATCTACTTCCTCCAATTTTGTATCTTCTTGGTTTTCGTTGACAAAGCCAAATGTAATCGAAATTAAAAATTTTCGAACACAATACGCATACACAAAAGGCATCTTTGAGCTAGACCCACGGACAGATAACATATGTAGGTGCTCTGCACGTGTCCTTCCAGACAGCGTTAGGCCACATACTGATAACATGCCAGTTTCCAAGCTTTGAACCGGTGCAAGACGACATAAGCCTTTGTTTGCCAGTGTTCTACACGTCGTAAATGCGAACTGATGCGAACTTTCGCCACCAATTTGCTTTGTTAAGTCCTCGTTCCCATTATTCTTGTGAACTTTGAACTTTTTTTTTGGTGTTTTTTAGTCGGCCATTCTAGACACCCACACACACCACCCACGACCCATATGAGCATATCCTTTGTGCTGTTTTATCGCGAAGCATGTTGCCGCGATGGTCAGACTTTTGTATTCACATCCTTGTTGTTATGTTGTTGTTACTCAAATAAAATGACTGATTAACGCTGACAAAGAGAAACTTAAATAAAGGCAAAATCAATAATCAAATAATTGAATAATAACATTTTATTTTTTTTTGTGAGTAAAAATAAGAAATAATACTAATTGACACAAGCAAGTTACGTTCTATCATTTAAAACAGTAAATACAACTAAATTGCGCAAATACTTTATATATTCATATGCATCTTTATGTACATACTCAACGTCATAAAACACACTTTAAATTGTTTCTGTGAGTTATTCGTATGTGCATAAATGCTTTTATATCAAAGAGTTATGTAATTCATTTAGTTTAGGTGTACATTATGTGGATGTTGATATAATATATGAAGGGCATATTATCGCTAAGTAATCTCTAATTTGTATAAATAATTTAAAATTAAATTAATCAATAAATTATAGTAAGCCACTGACGTACAACCGTGCACAGTATACAAATGGTACATAACATCTATGTTTATGTATTTATGTAAGTATAGGCAACGTTAAGAAATAAGAAAATAGTTTAGGAAGTGGAAAGTTACGCAAATTTAACACTTAATATTTGATTAAAACTTATTGATACAAATTATTAGTCATTTACTTATATCAAATTAATAATTTTGATCTATTGCGTTGTATTTGTATGTAAAGGCAAAACAAAATACATTACAATGAAAACTAACTTATTCTAATTAAAAATATTACAACATTAAGAGTTAACAAAATCAAATGTATCGCAAGGTTACAAACATGAATTGCTTATAAACTTTAAATAGTAACTGTTGTTGCTTTTAAAGCAAAAACAAAACATTTGCTTACTTACAACGCTAAGACTACATCTGCATTAAAATATATAAAATTTTGCAATTGAAATAAATTGTGAAATTGGCGAGTACTTTAGGGATAATTATTTAATCCTATTATGAATTAAACTCAAGCTCCTTAGCATAAGCTTCGTGTTGCATTTTCTCACGTAATCGCTTAACGTCCTCATCAATTCGAACAATCGCACGTATTTTCTGTAATGTTTGTAAAATATATAAGAAAGAAATGGTTTTTAATTTAATTTAATAATGTATGTAAGAGATCATTTTTTTACAATAATTATACGCCGAGTTCATAACACGCCGGCTTCTTCTTAAACTTAATTGAATTCTTACTTCGCATAAGTCTCCGGGCGTTCTTTTCCACAACCAAAACATATACGCGGGAATATAAAGCATCGAAGACAGTGCAGTGAACCAACCAAACGCATGTGCCCACCACGGATAACTGTAGTCTAGATATTTAATTGGCGTCCATTGCACAATATTAAAGAAGAACACTCCCTACAAACAAAGATGTTTAATGAGAGCAGTCAATAAATCAGGCTTAATGGAAACTAACACTTAATATTACTACTCATTAATAACTGAACACTTACCAAACATATTGCGGGCGTAGTGACACACCAGCAAAACTTCCACCACACCGTTGGGTAATATCCAATCATGTCTTTGATACCATCGTAAAATCGATCAACTCCGTAACACCAGGAAATTGAAACGCACTCGAAGAATATAAGCCACAGTAGGCAAAAGCCACTAACCGCATATGAATCAAGTATTTGGAAAATATACATGCCGCCCTGAAAATATTAAAAAAATATATATATAACGTGTATATAATTTTAAGAAAAATAGAAAAAGGAGGAATGTATTTTAAATAACTAGCGTGCTTTATTTAAGACTTACTTGTGTTATACAGGTTAATCCAACTAGGTAGCTCAACATGCAAACAATAGCTATAAAAATCTCCTTGCGCTTGCGGAGTAATTGTGGCCACTCGTCAATGATAGCAGTAATGAAGCCCTCCATTGTACAGAACTGTGAATCTAAGCCTATAAGAAGAAGCATGAAAAAGAATAGACACGACCACATTGGAGATCCTGGAAGCTGCAGAACCGCCGACGGATACACCAGAAAGGCTAATCCAGGACCTGTCGAGATTTAAAATATGATATTAATATTTTTGAAATTTGCTGCCATATATATTCAATTTTAAAATTGTAACAACGTTTTTTGGTAAAAATGCAGAAGTACAATATGGAACATATTGAACCAAATTATACGAACCTGATGCTGCCACTTCTGCCACTGGCCTTTGTTGCTCGTGAGCCATGAATCCAATCACCGAAAATATAACAAAGCCCGCAAACATACTCGTACTAGAGTTAACTGTGCACACAATAAGCGCGTCCCTAAATTAGAAAAATTGCCATTGTCAAACGGATCGATTGATTAAATCCCAGATACTCGTACTTGTATACATTATTGGTGAACTTATTATAACTTCCAAGCGCCACCAAAGTTCCAAGACCCAGGCCATACGAAAAGAATATTTGCGTGACGGCATCAATCCAAACCTATAAAACGACAAATTTCGCATTATAATTTTATATCTAATATCTCTTTACATACCTCAGAATGGGTGAGTTTTGAAAAGTTGGGTATAATATAAAACTTGATACCCTCCAGGGCACCAGGCAGCGTAATGCCACGAATCAGTAAAACAGTTAGAAGAACATATGGGAACAGTGCAGTGAAATAGACAACTTTTCCGGTCCACTTAACGCCTTTCCAAATGCAAAAATAGCAGAGAATCCAAACAAGCAGCAAAGTGCCCGCCAGCTCCCAGCGAATGTTACCAATTTCCTCAATGCCCGAAGATATTTGTAAAGCGCGTCGCCTGTAAAAATAAAACAACATCTCAGATATAGTTGTATTTTTTAGATTATTATACATTATATAACTTAAACTAAGACTCGGACTCATGTATTTTTTAAAAATAAAGGCGCATAGCAAACGAACGCAGAACGCAACTATCAACATTGCCTAATATCCATTTTTACCATTTATTATAGTACTCTTAAAATATGTTAAATATATGACTTAAAATATGTTTAATTTTGTTTTCAACATACTCCCAAAATTCTTTAACTGGATCTGTAAGATCGGTTGATGTAATATTTGCGGCTGCCACAGAGCAAATCTTTTTGGTTGTTCCATTGATCATTTTATCCCAGCAATGCAGATTCTTCCTCTCATACTGATTCACACAGTTGATGGTGTTCCACAGGTTATTGCACGTACGCCAGGGCACATCTGTAATTAACATATTTATAATTGCAGCAACTATAGATTTTGCATTTAATATAATTTACCAGCTCGCATTGACATGAAGAAGTAGAACACAGCCCACGCCAGGATAACAATATAATAAACATTCATCCAGCAGGACATTACAGCAGCAGCATACCCAATTCCTTTTCATAATTAAATCAATATAATTTAATAAATATAAATTTCGAAAAATTCACCTTACCTTTAAAAATGGGAGCGATTTTAAACACGCCCAAGCCGCCGATAGTTAACATCTGACCCAGTGCCAGCTCCATAAAAAACATCGGAATACCTGCTAAAAACAATGTGATAATGTATGGAAGAATAAACGCGCCACCTCCATTTTTGTAGCACAAATAGGGAAATCGCCAGACGTTTCCTAAGCCAATTGCAAGGCCGACCACAGACAATATGAAATCCAGTTTTGAGCTCCAACTACCTCGCTCGGGCAATTGGATTTTGATTAGCTTAAAGTAAAGAAAAAAGGACAGTTATTAAATGACGATATGTCTACAACTTAATTTCGTTAAAGTTTATTTATTGTGAAATTATATATTATATGATCAGCTGTAAATTGTTTTTGAGATTGGTTTACATATAACGCTATTTTATAAAAAAAAAAATTTTAATGAATCAGCAAGTCAGCAGATTTTAAATTCATTAATTTACATAATTACTTAATTGAAGTAAGCTGAAGCTTAAGCTTAACAATTTTTCTTACAATTCAATTGTTGTGTTGTATTTTTTTTATTCAATTGTATTCTTCAGTATAATACAAACAAAAATATACGCAAGACATAAACAAATAAATAGCCACAGATACATTTACATCAAGTCTGGAATGCTATCTTTATGCCTTAAATTAAATAAAATTAGCACACAATAAACATCCAAATGTTGTAAAGAAATTATTTATTATAACTAACTGGTAAAACTCAGCGCATTTTTTGTTTAGATTCTATTAGATTATTGAATTAATAAATAAAATATAAGCTGCACACAGAAGTCACCAATTAATAATATATTTATTTATGCTTGGGTGCCCCTGCACACTCATTGCAAACACAAAGAATGTAAATTCACCACCAAGTTTTCAGCTCGGTTACCCACACAAGCATTTGAATGGCATTTAAGTCACATTTGTTTATAATAAGTGTTCTAGTCGGAAACGCCTGACTAAAAGCTACCCTGAAACCAACTGTGATTTGATTTTCACACAATTCAATATTTAAATATTCATTTAAACCAATAATATATTTTAAAAGCCTAAAAGAGTTGAGTTTGTTATAGATTTTTATTGATTTTTTAGTTGGAAAAGTTGAAGACTTTAGTTCTTAAAGTTTCCGAGATTTACAGGCTGCACATGTCTAAAAATATATATATTTTTTATTGGAAATGACTCTTTCTGCCTTTTACATACTAACTACTAAACCATTATACCCTCTGTACCCATTTTCATTGAATTAAAAAGTGAATTTAAAAAGCGCTGAGCCACAAACTATACTGCATCTTTTTATAAACAGATGCCATGTTATTTGTGTGTTTGGTCTTTTAGATTTTCTACGCAGAATAGAAGAGTTCAATGCCGACGTTCAATTACGAGCTCCGATCTTCACTTCAAGTTATACAAAACATCAACAAGCATTATTTATTTTTTGGAAATAAGCTAATAACAAATAAATAATAATAATAAGAAGTAAAAAAACAAACGATTCTTGAACATGGGCTGCATTTTCTAAAATCAGGAAAATATACTCTATGAAGAGCTTTGAATATTGGATTTGAATTTGCCAGGCTGCATTGTAAAATAAATTTATAAAACGCGTATCCACTTAAATTCTTAAAATCTTAAAGGCTTAACAGAACAAATGAAAAAATAACCAATTTCAATTGCAATTTATAATTATCTTTACATGAAGCTTTTGCTCTAATCTGGAGTTTCATTTTCACATAAAGTGAGTACAATATTTAAAAAAATGGAAAAATGGAACTCACCTGATGGCTCGTTGACATGGCTGTAGAGTCCGTAGCTGCTTGTCCTGATGTGGTTAAGTCTTTTGGGCACAATAGCTTTCCCATTTCGATGGGGTCGTGCTTTTGTCGTTCTCCTCCGTCCCCATCGTTCCCACAATTACTGGACATATTTTCAACTCTCTTCCTTGACTTGTATTTCGATCGTTTTTATGTTTAGCCCAGTTATACAATGTTTGACCTGGGAACACATAACGGGAATATATTTAAAGTTGATTCGTACAAAGAGTGGAAGATTTAATAATATCACATATAATTATAAATTGAAAACTTTACAATATTTTTTATTCATAAGCACGTTTTATAATTTTTTTGTTATTAAAAACTTGATAAACTATGAAAAAGGATATAATCCAGTTTATTTTATATTTTTTTTAACATGCTGTATTATATTTTTTATAGCATCTCTATGCATTTTATAACTTTTAGCAATATGTTCATGTATTTATTTATTACATAATGCATTAGAGTAAAACGAATGTAAGATTCACGCACCCACGACACCCAAACGGGTCACTTGCTAAAAGCCAACTGAATCTCTCTCGGTCTCTGAGTGTGGGCTACTGCAGATATTCATGAACAAAACCCCAGTTTATGCCTATTAAAGCAGATATGCGAGTAATTTAAGCGATGCTTATGCGAAGACAGACAGCCTGTCATTTTTACATACAATTTAATTTAATAATGATTTACTGAGAGGGTTCTGACCGCGACCAGTGGCTACCTAGAAAACGCGGGTTGAGCACATCCATCCACACACAAAATCAGACCGATCCCAATTGTGTATTCACCCTATCCGACCAACACTCTGATCACTTGCTTACACTTTATACAAAATATATACATTTACATATATGTACATACCCTTGGATGAAGTAGGCCGCAAGGGGTTGCAAACACATTTATTTAGTGTTCTAAAAACAATTTTAAATGTTTCATATAGTATTCAGAGATTTAGTTAAAATCAAGAGATACACATATAAATAAGTTTATTTCTTCTGACATATAAATACGGTTATTGTCATGATTATTTTTGTTCACATTAGCAAAATCTTAAAACAAATGACTTTAAAACTAATTATCTTTTTTAGTTTTCAAGTATGATATACACAATATTCTTCTTCGACCGAGGAATAAAAAGAAATACTAAAATTTAAAAAACAACAAATATTTTAAACAATATATATACTAAATGTCACACAAATGTTGACTCTCGGATGCCCGTAACTTACTTAAACATGATGTTTGGCTGAGCAATAATGGCACGATTTTTGCATAGCCTCGAGAATCTGTGTTGTGACAATTTCCATAATGCGGATTGAGAGCAAATGTGAGTAAGTGAGTAAATGTGAGACAACGAAATCTGCACAGTTGTTTGAATACATTTTTACAAATAATTCAATTATAACTATAACTATCAACCTAACTAAGATAAGAAGCCAGGGCAATTGACTAGGTAGTACCCAGTATCCATTATTAATAAATTACAAAATATATTGAAACTCACACATGATATGGTAAAAAATGACACGAGCTTTAGTTGGACGGTTGGCGAGAACTCCAGAGCCCGCAACCCATTAGCAATTATGAATGAGTCCCATAATACAACGCCACATTAGCAGATATTAAATGTAAATAAAAGCTACGCTTAAAAATTATTTTTATAAAGTAATACTAAAAATATATAATGGAAAACATATAACAGGATTTCTTTTAAACGTGTTGTGTTACTTATAATATTCAAACCTTATCGTATTGAAATCTATTATTACTATCATATATTAAAATGTTCGCATGTAAAAAGTTCTGTATCTCCAAAACTTATATACGATATGATCTGGTTGTTGTGCACATACCCCGTTAAACCCGGGAATCGCATTTAAAGCACACGTCTTATTTAGCCACACATGTGTGGGCGGAAATCGATCATCAAATTTATATGTAGAGGTATTATATATTTTATGCAGACGGTCTTATAATTTTGTCAAACAATATGTAACGTGTTGATTAAGCCACCATTAAGTTTTTATATTATTTTGGTAAAACATCAGCCGAGTCGATATATCCATGTCTGTTTGTCTGTCGAGACATCTTTTGTGTTATTTATACAACTAGCGAAACTTTTGTGCTTTAGGAGCATTTTCCCTTATTAAAATATGCTCCATATTTTGTGCAAAAACCGACATTAGATTACTATAGGTTTATTATGAACAAGAGTTAAAGGGCATTTAACAACTGAAGACCCAAATAAAACAGTTGTTTCTGTTACTAAGTCACCAAGTCATCGCTCTATCGTAAATACCTTAATTGCATTGAATAGGGGCACAACGCACACTGTTATGAGCGAGGTACTTCCACACAAATAGATAGATTTATTTAATCGTGTACACACATTGGTGTGGCACACATACAAACACAATTGCTAAGTGGCAAATATCAGTATGTGTGCTCGGAAATGCATAATCTGGTTACTAACAGGCTCACTTCCGAATACGATTATACACTCACATCACAACTATATAATAAACGAACAAGAGTGCTCTAGTTGAGAAAAACAAACGAATGGAATATACCCTGTTCCGAGCTCTGTACGACTGTAAAACATAATCGGGCAGTCAGTCAGGGTCAGACTGGGATATACCCTGTATCCGGACCTAGGGTT
Source organism: Drosophila micromelanica (assembly GCA_004143825.1). NCBI lineage: Eukaryota > Metazoa > Arthropoda > Insecta > Diptera > Drosophilidae > Drosophila > Drosophila micromelanica. Next base: position 38,232 of record SCDY01000648.1, on the reverse strand, counting down.
AAACAGTGTGCAGAAAAAAATTGTTCAGTTTACGATTTTGAATCTCACCAATCTCTCAAGAATATACAGGCTAAATACTCTTGCACAAAACCATTATACCCATTTTTCATAAAAAAATAACATATCACAAACAGATTATAGAAAAAAGAGAGTATAGTGTTTAAAATCAGTTGAGATATACTCAAGCTAGAGTTCCCAAATTTTGCATTCCGTTTTAAAAGCAATTCAAAAATATTTGCTTCTTAAGTCGCGGTTGAGACGTCAATAATTATTTTTTTAGCATATTACTTGAACACAGTATTGCGCAATCGTTCACTCCTGTTTCATTACTACTGTTCCTTACTTAGGAACAGCGGAGGAGTTGCAGCAAACAGTCGATTGTTGAACGCCAGAAGTGCGACTTCGATTTACTTTTCAGCGAGTCATTTTTCTTACCCGAAGAAGTATAAACAAATCAAAAATATATATACATACAATAAGTGTAAACATTAGACATGTATGTATATTATGTGTATATACACTTTATATAGCTAATATTTGTATATTTTCATATTTGACTGGGTAGTAAAATAATGGCCAGCGGCTTTGACTTCAACAAATTGTGCACAACTTTCAGCGAGATCTGTCCCGACTTCAATCAGCCGAATGCGTCTAAAAGTTCGCTGAGCTTGGACTTTGCCAACAAAGTGCTCTTTGACCTTGGACCCAAAATGCGACTGATCAAGCAAAAGGGCACCGCACAGATGTGGCGTCTAATGTTCAGCGGTGGCACGAGCGTTTTGATTTACAGCTACACCTTTAAGAGTCCGATGAATGTTAATCCACAGCTGCATGACAAGAAGCTTTACCTAACACTTAAGCAGGCTGGCCTGCTAGCCGCCAGCAAGCTGTGCTCTGTGCAGCCCGACCTCCATAATCCAAGGGACAAGATACTGCTGACGCCTTTGGCTCGAGCCGTGTTTGCGCCCCAGAATATTTCGAAAATTGTCTCAGCTCTGAATGCGCTACTGAGGCGACGGGTGGACACCAGCGAGGTGGTCAAGGCAATCATAAGCAGCTGCCAAACGGATGGCTTCCACCTGCAGCACAGTCAGTGCCACGTTGCCCTGGTGGCCATCGAGGTGGCAAACACCGATCCCGCCCAGCGCCAGAAACTACGTGAAAAGACAATGCGGCTCTACGCCAAGCACGGCAAAACTTTTGAGCCGGCAATTTACAAAATTTACGCACAGCACTCGAAATTAGCCAGTAGAGCACCGGATGCTGAACCGCCCCAGCCCAGCACATCCGGTCAGGGCAGCAAAAATCAGTCCAATAACAAGAGCATAAGCACCGTTCTGCGCGGAATTGCCAGAACTGTCGATGATCCTCTAAGCGGTGGCACATTGGACATGAAATTGGTCGCACCTCCAGTTTCCTTTAGCGAGATAGAGTTGACTTTACCAACGCCAGTCGAGGTTCAAGTCGTAGCCACTGATCTGAGTCACATCAGATGCATGCAAACAAACAAAGCGTACCAAAACTTATTTTCTAAATGAATTTGTAAATTTTATCAAATCAAAATTTTATTAAAATATATTTAAATTAAATAAATCTTTTTGTTCAATGTCATTTTATAATAAACATATAACATATAACATATAAATACGTTGCAGTAGCAAAAAATAAATAAAATTAAATATAATAATAAAATAGTACATACTTAAAATTCATATTAAAAAACTCTGTTTTTTAAATATCCTGAAAAGTCTTTACAGCCTTAATAAAACTCAAAATGCTTAAACATTTCAAAAAAAAAATTGTTTACTTTATTGCATATAAATTTGGCTGTCGATAAATTTTACAAAGTCTAAAATTGTTCATTTCTTTTTGTGCGCAGGTATAATCCGTGCATAGCTAGAATCGGATGTTCCCTCCAGACTTGCCGAATTTGATGGGCTGTGGTTCTCACGCTGGGAGTTGAGCAGTGAAATTACTCCATCCGCGATCTCGTCCAAGCTCACTGGTCGATTATAGGACAACATGACGGCCGATATTATGGGCCGCAATATTACATTATAATCTGGCTCCATTGTCAGTGCGGCACCTGGTAAAATTGTTCAACCTATTTTCAATCCACAATTTGATGTTGATTTAGTCGTAATTTCTCAAAATTTTATGTGAATAACTTTTCCATGACAATCCACGAAATACTGTTCGTTGTGACAACTAAACGCCAGCCAGCTCTAATTTTTTGAGCCGGACCATATCCACAGTCATAACTCAATCGTAAACAGTTTCGCCTGGTCACCGGTTTGCTGAATTTCCGTCACCCCCCAATGAAAAATTCAATTTGAAAAAGTGTCACTTGTCAGTTGGCCCTCCTTCCCTTTTCCATTCCCCTCCCCCATTGTGATGTGCCTTTTGTTCGCTTTGCTATTTCGCCATTCAATTCTGTTGTGCATTTTTGGCATTGCGATATATCAATACCACGGATATGCGACAAGCATTTCATATGCAAATTGATCACAGCTCGGGGGCCGCTGAGTCAATAAAAAAAAATAAAAAAAAGAAGAAAAAACCACCCACACACGCATATGCAAATGGGTAGTTGACTTGGAGCCACTTCAGGTCTCATTGCGAATCGACCTCAGGGAAATACAATTTTACCATTGAGTCCTTCCACACTGAACGGGACTTACGTAACAGAAGTTTTAGCACAAAATAATGCTTTTTATTCTGGCCGATTTAGTTGGAATCCCATCAATCAAGTGCTAATTCAAAGAAAACGTATGCACAGCTGTTACGGTAAATCAAACGCAAAACCAATTCCAAATCGTTGATGGCTTTTTAATCGTTAGAGTATTGTATAAATACGGAGTTAAGATGTATAAATACGGAGGAGTTAAGATGTAATGTATATATATAGAGAACACATTATGTAAGTTGTTTGAATAGGTGAAAACGTTGCAGTCGATTATAAGATAATTCAGTTTTCTTTCGATCTGCTTTTAACATTTTTTCAGAGCTATCAATTAAAATTGGATTACAAATAAAATTGTAGATTTTGTTGGAATCGTCTTATCGTCTTAATACTTACTTATAAATGTATAACAAATAAATGATGCATATTTATATTATATTTATATTTTCTTCAATTGTTCGTTCGTATGTATTATTTTCATGAGTGTATGTATGCTTACAAAGCACTCTGAACATCATTATTTTTTTTTTCATGATTTTCTTATTCAGTTCAGTTTCAAAACAACAACAGTTCCCAACTGTATACAGATAAACGCAAAGTAAACACACATAAGCCGCCGAGTCAGCTATCAGCTTTCTCTATATACATATATAGGGAGCTGGTCTGTCGATTTTGATTTTCGCCATGCGACGATCTAGCAAACTTCAGTTCGTGACCATTCACCGAAAGGAAAACATCGACTTGATCGCATATATTGTGAAAATGTATTTGTAAAAGTCAAAGTATTTAATGTGATGTAACTAATATTTAACATAAATATATTATGTGATATTGTGTGTTTGATCTACATATACATAAATATAAATATGTAAATAAGCAGAAACCGGAAGGCAACACAATATCTTAAAGAATACTCCTTATGTGAACAATATACAAATAAAATTTTGTCATGAAATGTTAAATTTATCTGAAAAGGTTGTGCTAAAATACACTCTATAATTAATTTTAAGGCATCGATTACTTGCCCTACAGTTGTTTATATCTACACTCAAAGAAAATGCTGTGCCACATTAAAGTATAAGTGGAATATAAATCGAATAAAAAATTAATAAAAAACTATTTAATTGCGTAAAATAACAAAATATATAAAATATTTTAAAATATTGAAATTTTTACTTGTAAAAACCTCAAAAGGTTTTTATTGCACTGTATTTACGAAGATTATTTTACTGTATTAAAGAAGAGAAAACGCTTATGAAATACGATATTGTATGTGCATATGTATTAAATATATATGTAACTGCAAAATGAACAAATGTCGATGACTCACTTGTTGTTATGGTTTCTTAAATACATTATAGAACGCTTGTTTATAGCTCAGAAGGTAGTTAAAGGCATCTTTCTGCCTCTATGTATGTGTAAGCAAATGTGCAAATATTATTAACTTCTTATTATACCCTGCACCCATGAAAATTGGCCAAAAAGGGTATAATGGTTTTGTGCAATTCTCTGTAACAGGCAGCAGAAAGAATTTTCGACCCCATAAGGTATATACATAAATTTGTATACATATAAAATTTCGCGTTTATCTCGAAAACTTTAAGAGCTAGATGGTTCAACTTTTCGAATTTAGACTTGTCCAAGGCACGCGCATATGATCGATAATATTCACTGTATTCGTAAAATCGATGAAAATTTGCAACAACCTCATTTTCCCCAAATAAAATACTACTGGTGTGTTCTTATACTTGTATAAGAAAAACCCGAATATTAGAGCAACGCAAATTTTGGGATTTTGTTTTTTTTATTTTTGTTTTTTTTTCTTTAATTTAAAATAAAATACTAATAAATGTACCACTATAAAAATGTAATTTAAAAGGCTTTAATATACTGTTTTTTTTTTTTTTTGAATTTTTTTCTTTAAGTTTTAAAATTATATTATTAGAATATTATTATTAATATAACTGAGGTGAACAGTTTTACACAAAATCTAATTGTTGTTTACTTCTTTTGTAGAAGCCCAAAAAATGTCTGAGAAGTCGACAGCAAAATTCATTTTCGATTTTAAAAAACTGATTGAAACCTTTACGGCGATTTGTCCGGACTTTGAAAGTGAGCCGAACTATGCGAACGCAACCGTGAGTCGACGATTTGCCGAGCAAGTGATCTTCGAGTTCAGCAAGCAAGCGAAAGTGGCCAAGGCCCAGGGAACGGACAAGGTCTGGAAATTGACGCTGGACACCAAGTGCAAGCTGGGCATGCCGCTTAGGCACCGGGTGATCATCTCGATGTGCGTCACAAAGCAGTCAATACCGCCGCCGAAGCAGCCTGTCGTGGTGCAGAGCAATCTGGAGCTTACCTTCAAACAGGCCAGCCTGTTGGCGGTGGCAAAGTACTGCCAGATAATTCCACATCTTGTGCTGCGCCAGGAGGTTGTGCTCACGCCATTGGCCGGCGCCGTTTTCACCAAAGAGGACGTTTCTGAGCTGGCAACGGCTTTGAACGAGCCATTTCCCCAGGTGCTGATGGCCGTAATCAGCAGCTGCCAAACGGACGGCTTCTACCTGGAGCACAGCCGCTGCTATATTGCACTGGCCGCGATTATAAACACGGTGGCTGATCTGCAGCTACAGGCCTCCATCGTTAAGAAGACCATCAAAATGTACCAGCTGCACGGCAAGAACTTTGACATGGCCAAGTTTCAGATATGCAGCAAAATTTTGCAATCCAAAAAAAATAATAATCGTCAGCTTCTTTTAAACAATACTGAAATTGACCAGATTGTATCGCAGATAATGGGTTTCAATATGGAAAACAAACCGAGTCAGGATCAGATGAAAAAACGTAATATGAAGTGTGCTGCGCGTTTTAACGGACAAGTTATGAAAAATCCGTAAACGAAAAATTAAAGCAGCTTCAGTTTCAGTGTAGCTGAGGTAATAAAAACAAAAAAAACCAAATGTAAGGTGAAAGAATTACGGTCAAACATAATTTTTGAAAGTATTTTTTTACAATTTTCAAATTGAATTCATTATTCAAATCCCTTACGCAATGATCTTTGAGTTATACTCAAGTCAATTTATATAAATACTTACGGTTTTCTCTGCGACTTCCGATAAGTAAAATTTTAAAAAACTTTCTTTTGAAATGCGAATATGTATAATGCATGCCTATTTTTCTGTCCTATCATATTTTATTCAAATGCTTAATAAAAAAGGAAATGCAAATCAATTTAAATAACAAACAGTATTTTTGAACATTTTTCCAAGTAACATTTTTAATAAGTTAAATATTAAACATTTTATTAATTGAAGAAAACTTAAATACAATTTTTGGCAAATTTTTAACTCAGAAAAGTGTATTTTAAAAAATTTAATTTATCTAGCTGCAATTTTTGGATTATTATAACCGTTTGATCAAACTCAAAGTCCCCTTGTTCGCCATTTTGACTTGTACGACAGAGCTTATGGTGAGATTTTAGTTTGTTGTTTATGGCGCTTTCTGGTTGCAGCTTTTCGGCGAGTTTTTGTTGCTGCGGTAAGACCAAAGGCTATCAGAGATTATGGCGTGTCTAGTTCGAAGGAAGTGGTTGTGGAATAGGTTGTGGACCCTTTTGCGGTCTCTGCAAAGTTTTGCACTGAAAAGCCTTTAAGTTGCGAAGGACATCGCAAAGCAGGCATTGTGAATACCTAAAGGGCACCCAAAGAAAATAAAATGCATAGTTGATAAGCGTTATGGGTCCAAACGAAATATCCAACAACAACTGCTAGGTTTCCTTACCCCTGAAGCAACAAAAAAAAACAGAACAAGCATAAAAATTATTAGAAATGCCATCTAGGCTATTATAATATTAATCTTGTGTCGCACTTATTTTTGGTTTAATTAATTTTGAAGTTGACAACACTTTCAGGGTCCTTCTACAATGTATAATAATGTATCGGGTCGAATCCTTTGCAAACTCACATTATTTGAAGCAGTTTAAAGATTTTCATCAAACGTTTAATTAATTTAAATCATTAAAAATGTTCTAATGAGGTTTTTATAATATTTGATCATTGGCTTTAATTTCTGAAATTAGAAAATATTAAAATTGCAGCTGCAATTTTATGCACATGTATAGAGTTTATTTTTGGGAAAAAACATGTTTCAAAGCAATTATTTGCGGCACATTCAGTTTGTGTGATTCATTAATGCCGAATTCAATAGTGATTATTTCGTGCGTGCAACCACAAGCACAAACCATATATACATTGAGGTAACATTGCAATTTGAAGCTAATCAATCACACTTACAACAAAACAGTTGAATTGGCATTGAGTTTCTAGGGCAGACAGTATTTGCAACAGCAAACAGGAAATTCAAATTGAGCGCTCTTGATCGATTACTTATCGAAATCAGCAGCAAATTAGCAACTCTGCATACAGTGCTGGCAAACGTATCAATGCAATTAATTTGCAATTTAATGTTAGAAAATATCATAGTATCGTCAACATCGTTAAGATGTCGATATATTGAGACGATCTCATCCCTAGCTGTAAACAAGCGGCAAAACAAGCATCAAAACACAATCAAAACACGGACATAGATGCGTCGCTCTCGATTTGTGCAAAATGGAGTCCATTAATTTTAATGACTTCTCTGTCAAAGAACGCCACGAGATTATTACGGAATTCCTCATTAAAATGCGTAAAGCCAACTCAATGCACAGCGCTCTCAGCTTCTTTCAGTATTATCTGAAACAATTCTACAAGATGCCAAACAAGCTGCTCGACGACATAATTTACTGTCAGCGCGCCATGAAAAACTATCTTGCCGTGCACCAGGTGTGTGTATACATACATTGATTAGTATCTGAACTCATGCATTATTTGCTTTATCAACCTTGCAGACAATCACGAATGTCTTCGCCGAGCAACCAGATTCCGTAAGTTTCCATTACCAGCCCTCGGTATCTTTCTATACCCTCAACTCATTGAAAATGGTATTGTGCAAATGCACAAAATGTATGTAAAAGGCAGAAGAAGGCAGCTGCGACCCCATAACATCTTTGTTAAGTCGATTCTGTCCGTCTGTATGTCTCTGTATGGACGAGAGATGTTAACAGGACTAGGGAGTTGAATTTTGTGTGTAACATACGCAGGTATTTAAATTCAAATTGTCGATAACCCGCCCGATTATCGATAAATATGGGTTTTTTGAGAAGACTAAAACTTAGAGCTAGAGCAAACGCAGATCGGGAATACCTCCACCCAGTCGCACATAATTTAAATACTGCAGCCTTACAAGAAAACATCATTGAAAGCAATCTTGTCTATTTGCAGGACCCCGAAACAAAGAACAATTACCTGCTCGAGATAGAAGACGTGCTGCACGAAATAAACGCAGAGTGTCAGTATTTGCTGTTGCGACTGGAGGAGGACATTGGTCGCTTCTGTTTGCCCTTCACGGAGCAACAGCTGCAGCCGGATGGCAATTTGATCAGTGAAATGGTCAGTGAGGCTGTTGTGCCCCGTGTCTGTGCCGCCTTCTTGCCACTTAAGCCGCATTCGGTGGCCGAGCGACCCACGGAAAGTCAGCTGCTACGCAAGTACTTTACCGTTAGCGCAGAGCCAACAAAAACGCCGCTGAACGGCAAACCAACAAAATCGACAGGGCCCAAAAAGAAACCCATTTCGGTGGCAACTGCTGCTGTGCCAAAGGCGGCGGACGCCAAACAGGCAACAAAGCCAGCAGCGGCAGCAACTGAGGCTGCCACCAAATCCGACGAGGTGAATGCCAGTCGCCTTCATTTGCAGGCGGTGCTGAAGCGGGCCCGTCTCAGCAAGAACTTGAAGGGCGAATCTAAAATGGAAAACTCAAAAGAGTCGTTTCTGCACTCCTTTGGCCTTTGCACACAGCTGGAGCACAAGCGCCTGCTGCTGACCCAAGCGCTGAACAAGAGAAATAAGAAACTAATGCCAAAGCTTACTCAAAAAAAATAGCTCCTAGCCCGTGTATTAAATACATACATAATTAATGATAATAGCTATAATATGTTGTAAAGTTGTAATGTGGTTAAATAAGTTTTACAAAGTTTATAACGTTGAATTTAAATTTATAATTTTAGTCGCAGTCGGGTAAAAATACTTGACCCAAGCTTTATTTGCTTTTATTAAGATAATTAAGCCATTAAACAAGAAAGCTTATGCATATGTATATGCATTTTCTCAAAACTAGACTTTTGTTATACACCTAAATCTCAAAAGAATTTTAAAAGAACCGAATTAAACAATAAAAAGAAAAGGAATAGGTGGAAAACAAAAGTGTCGGAAAACAGCAACTCACAGTATTATTCAGTGCGCTTTTTTTACCAAGCAAACAACAAAACAAGGTAAAAGGACAAAAGCGCCTAATAGCCCGTTGATGGTGTTGCTCGAGGTGCCGGAACAGTTGAACGTACGGAAGACGGTGTCGCTCATTTATCATTTACACACCAACGCACGTAGGCGCAGGCGAACAATGCGAGATACATTGTCGAGAGCTCACAGATTTTTATTGCGGACCCAACGAAAAATGTGTACTCCCCATTTAATGTCAAAGAGAGTCTATATCGTACCGACGGCCCATTTGGTTCATACTCAAACCCACCCCCACTATGTTTCAACCAGTGCCCATTTCATTTGCATTGATGTAATCAGCTTGCGGCCGGGTCGCCAAATTGCTTGAAAAAAAAATATACCAAGCAACATTCCGCCAAATTGCTGTGCGGGCATTTTTACGCACCAGCGAGCCCTACTCGCTCGTCCCTTTTATATTGCGTTACAAATTGTTTGTTTTCCTACGCAACCCTTTTAAATTTGTGGCAGGTAAAATCGGCATCCGTAAATGGTAATCCAATAAAATAGATTTTGCTGTGAAATGGTTTTTAGCCAAAGTTATATTTGCCGATGATTGATGGCAAGCATACAAATTGAAACTTAAACAAATTATCTTATTTCAGCCTACATAATATTGCTTGTACTTTAGTGGGTGTTTTTGAAAATGCCGATACCGATAACTTGATGGCAATTTTTGGCGCGCTTGGCGCCAGGGCTGGGTAAGCACTGTGTTTTATGTTATTGAATAACACCAGAACAGCTGTTAGCGGCTCTTCATTAAGTAAACTGCACAACTGCGTTCGGTTTTCTTGTGCAAAAGAATGGTGTTTTTGTATAGAAGCATATCAATTAGAAATATTTTGCGACATTATCATCGCGCAGGTTTGTATTGTTATTCATTTGCAGATTAATTCTGTTAACATCTTTGGACATGCTTCAAAGTGGAGCGCGCATTATGACACTTTTGCTTTAACATAGTTGCAGCAAGTAATAACAACAACAACAGCCTGACATGTTACCATGGGCGCTGGCCGGCTTCAGAGCGAAGGGATTTTGAGCAGCACATGCGCATCGTGCCGGACTTTATCAGTGAAGCGGAGGAGAAACAGCTGCACGAGGAAATCGAACCGTATATGAGCCGGCTGCGCTATGAGTTCGACCATTGGGATGATGTGAGTATCGAACTGGAAGCTGCTCAATTCGAATCTAATCTACGTCCTTGCAGGCCATACACGGATTCAGGGAGACGGAGCGCAAGAAATGGTATCCGAACAATCGGGAGCTCTTGGAGCGTGTGCGTCAAGTGGCCTTCAATGGCGCCATAATGCCATATGTCCACATTTTGGATCTAGCCGCTGACGGTGTCATCAAGCCACACGTGGATAGCATTCGCGTAAGTCCAGCCAAGCATAAATGGGGCTTATAAATGCTTTAATCCGCCTCCGTAATTTTGACAGTACTGCGGCAACACCATTTCAGGCATCAGCCTGCTCAGCGACAGCGTCATGCGTCTGGTCCGAACCGATGCCGAGAAGCATCAGCAAAGCAGCTCGGGTGCTGGCACCGAGGATGAGGCGTATCGCCATCAGCCGGCGGCATCGCTGGAGAACAATTTCTATGCGGATCTTCTGTTGCCGCGCCGCTCGCTTTACATTATGAGCCACACGGCGCGCTACAATTTCACACATGAAATTCTGGCAAATGAGCATTCCAAGTTCCTTGGCAAGCCTGTCGCGAAATCACGGCGGATTTCCATAATTTGCCGCAACGAACCCTAAAAGACACAGTTCTGGCTTAAATGCTGTTGTCGGTACTTTTAAACATTATTATTATTGTTAATTGAGTTTGGACTGTTATTTGCGAGACATATTCTTTGTTTTATGCGCATACAATTGTTAAAAATATTCAGTTATTATATTCCGATTTATCGGTTCGGTTAATCCAATTTTAAGATGTACATTTGGGACTTCACATAATATTAAAAAGTGAAACAACCAAAATCCAAACAAATTTGTATTGTTTTCAGCTTTTCCAGTACAATAGCCTCCGTACTGGAAACAAAATGTTATAGAATTTATTTAATTAATTTATTAATTTCGCCCTAAACACACTTTTGTCAGAAATGAAAACATAGAAAGAAAAAAATAAATAACATAATTCTGCGTTAATTTGTGTAGATTACTATTTTAAATTTTTATTAATTAAATGCTGTTCTCCGCAATGCAATTTATTTTATGCTCATTACTACTTTTTTGATATTTTTATTTGATTTATATGTATATATAAAGACTGAAATAATCGACAAAAACAAACCCTTTGTGTGGGCAACAAAAAATTGTTTAAAATTTATTTATTTTATTTGCCTGCCGTTTCACAGCTTTAAATCAAAGTGGAGCTTGAGGGGTTTTTCCATCTGTAATATTTGCACAAAGCAGCACATCGATGTGGCAGAAAATTCCTGCGACAATATATATATATTTTTTTTGTTTCGGTAGCAGTACTTGACGTTGCCCGATAACGAGTCATGACGATTTGCAAATGATGCCATTCATTTTCGGCCAAGTCAACTGTGGGGCGCGCCTGTTGTCAACACGCCCACACCGCACGGCGACTATTGTTTATGAAATATGTATGTCCTGTAAAAGACGAAAGATGAAAAAGCGCCTCTCATTTTTCAACTTAATGCTCTCTCTTCTTTTTTACAGACAAGGCCGCTCAAAAGCTCGCTCTTACGCTCTTTCTCTTACGCTGTTACCGTTAAAACGACGTCCACATTACTGTTAATCAAGCTGGAGGTAAGTCGAAAGCGGATTGAACTAATGATTAAAAAACTTTATATAAAGCAAAGTTACCAAAGAAAAAATTTAAAATGTAAAATTATTTTGATAAAAATCAAAATAATAAGCTTTTCAATTCAAATTTTAATTATTTTTATTGAATATAAGGAAATTTGTTTCATTTATTAATTTGTTTATTATTAATAAACATAGAAGTAAAATAATATAAACTAACTGAATAATTTGTGAAATCTCTATGCAGTATTTTTTATTTCAGCTATTACCGATTTTAAACTGTCTCCCGTTCTAGTAGTTGTAATCAGCGAGGAGCCACTGTATAAATAACGGCATTTCCGAGTTTAAATCGTCTGATGGATTAAAGCCCAGACACTACAGACGCCTCAGAGCTCGAGTGACCCTAATTGAAAACAGAATTGAAGAAACACACCTGAGCTACCACGGGGCCAGCTGCAGGTGAGTCAATAAAAGGGCCATCAGCATTAAATGCTGCTCGAATATCCGCTCAACAACAATGCCAAAAACTGAAAACAGAAAAGTGGCCAGCACCCCTGGCCAAAAAAAACCTCCACTGAACCCAGCCCAATGGTGGCTAAAAACTTTGTACAAATTATCAACAGTTAAACAGTTTTGCAACTGGGGCGACATTTTCAAGTGGCGACCCAAAAAAAAGCGACAAAATACTGTCCAACTTTTATTGGGTGCTCCTTTATTTCGCCGATTCGACTGTTATTATTATTTGCATTGCAAACCGCAGATCCTACTCCAAGAATCCGCTAATAACAATTTCACCCTTTTCAAAAGTTTAAAAGTGGCACATTTCAATTTTTAACTTGTTTTCCCCAAACAGTTTTCTAAATATATTCATGCATATATTGTTATTTGTTGGGACCTGAAAAGAGTATTGTACTGGGTCGATAAGTAGTTGGTTAACAAAGTTTACAACAGAAAAATTGTTGTAATCCCTAACAGAGGGAGTTTAATTGGAACACATCAAGTATATATTCTTTACCCATATCCGACCGTCTTTTTATTTACCACTAATTAAGCTAAACTTTTTGTTTTAAATGATTACGATTTCCAAAGATTTATACAAAGATTTCAATTAGGTTTAATTAAACGTGGTTGAATAGAACCTGTAGAGTTTCTATGCTCGTTCAACTAGGAAAAACGAGTATATTAGTTTTCTTCTTTTCGTCTGTCCGCAATTTTGGTAAATATAAAGAAACAACATAAGTTCACATGTTTTTCGTTTGTTGATTTATTAAGCTTGTACACATATTGCACGCATGCTTCAATTACGTATTACAAGCGTGCTGTTTTTCTTTGAATTCAATTGGCTTAAGAGAATTTTGGAAAAGATAAACAAATATGGTCAATAAATATTTTTGCTAGTTGGGTTGTGCATTAACACATATATAATTAGCTTTGTATTCTATATGTATGTCATTTGAACTGGGTATCAACATTAAAGTCTATTGCAATTCCAATTTTTTTAATTTTAAACAAGAAATCTTTTCCAATTGTGTGCAAAAATATTGTGGCTTAAGAAGTATGTACATTGGACATGTATATATAAAAAAATATATATGTATATAATATATTTAAAATTAAGCAAGCGAAATATTTAACGTGACATCAGTTTTCATAATTTTATATCAAAGCAGTCTACAATATTTGTTCGTTTTGAGTTGGCATGAAATTATTTTCGAGAGTTTTCAAATCGTCTTAAAGCTCGATTGACAACAGAATTTACAGAATATTTCTTAAAAGATGCCACTATAACTAACAATATCTTTTGCTCAACAGGAACCAAGTGTAATCATTTATTTTTCTCTTTTTAAAATCTATAATAAATTTGGCAATATTTCCAATTGGTTTTCGATATTATTAAATTTTTTGTAAATTTATATTTTTATATTTTGGTGTAAAAAGTTTTTTTGTTTTTCAATTTTTCAATTTAGTCAACTTATCAGCAAATTCTTCGTTACGGTATTTAATTTTTATCAAACGCACATTAAGTGTTTAATGTTTTTTAGTCGGTTTTTCATTGTATATCCAAAATTATTAACAAATCACAGTAAAAGCAACAATGCTAAAAATGGTCGTAATGCATATTATATTAAATATGCTGTGAAGATTATTTATTACATACTTATTACGGTTATTATGGCTTGGGTTTAGATGCAATACATCTGTAACTGCTTCTGAAATAATAATTAAATAAAAACAATAAAATATGATGAGCACAAAAAATCAATAATAAAATGATGTTAATATGGATAACAGATTTTTTTCGAGATTCGTATACATGAAATACCTAATGTAATTAAATATTTAAAATTCAGCAGAAGAACGCAATTGGAATGTTTATAATTCAGAATAGTTTTCAATTAATGTAGATAACACTTAACTCATAAAAAATAACAGAGAAAAACAAAACGTGAGTATAATGAATGGATTCAGAAGTTAGTTAGTTAATGTATATGTTTAAATTATTAACACAAAAAAATTAATGGAAGGGGCAATTGGAGCACATATAATAATGGAATATAGTGCTCAAATCTAACGTATTTTTTTAAATATACGACCTTGACACTTCTCATAGGTTATACAATTCATTCATAAATAAACGTTAATATTCGATTTTGATATAATCGTGCTCTCATAAACATAGTAACAGTTACAATTCGATTCACACGTGACAGATATTAGCACCAATAATTGTAAGATACAGGATATATCGAAAGGTATCTTTGTAATTCAGCTAATTGAACATAAATCAGTTAACATAGCTGCTGTTTAGTTTTAAATAATTTTTAAATTCAGATATTTTACAAATATTTAGAGAAATATCCGAGCACGTGTAAAACTCCGCTTTTAAGTTATAAATAGTTACAGTTAAACATTATAATTATACCTGGAGGTTAGTTATTTACACATTTAGATGGTAGGCTTTAAAAGTAGCGCTCAAAAAATATACACACATATACACATACACACAATTAGATGTACAGAATAGGAAAACATCAGTTTTGGGATAGATCTCCACTTAAATCCTCCATCTGTCGCCGATGGCGATGGAGCAATCAGCTGACTGCGACAAAGCGCGGCTTGGCCGCATTCTCTTCCGGTTTGCTGGCATTTTTGTCAGTTGTTTGCAGCTCAATTTCGCTGAGTAGCGCCCAGTTTTCGCTATCACTGTGCACGTGGAGTCGCAGCTCTTTGATGGCACCAATCTTGGGATCGAGCAGGCCCTCGGCCACGCCCAGTCCATCGAAAGCACCCACCACCAGGTAACCATCCGTTGTAGTATTGTACGTACTCCAAACGGATGAATTCTCGCTGAGGCTATCGGCCGGCAGCAGCTCAACGGTAGTGTTGTAGAAACGGTCCGACGGATGCTCCGAGTTGCCGCTTCGGAACAAATAGCGACGGAGCAACGTTGGCTGCTCAAAGATAAACTGCACCAAATCACCAGGCTGCGGTAGCAGACCCCAAAAATATGTTTCACCCCGATAGGCGCGCTTCAGCAAGTAGTTTTTGTACGGAGCTATATTCGACTTGACCAGCGCTGGAGGGTTGTGTGTGTGTGCAAAGTAGGCGGGCACCTTTCCACCGAATTGTTTATCCTTCAGCTTTTGCACTTTGCCCTTAAGCGAGGAGCTGGTGCCGATGTGCTGGAAAAGGGATTTTCGAAAGTGCTGCCAATATCTGGCCTTTTCCAGATTACAATGCTTCTGATCCTTGTCGGTGCGACATACTTTCGATTCAATGAAGTAGGTGAGCAGCCAGTCGACAGGCTTATCGTTGTAAAACATTTGAAAATATGTAATCAGATAGGGCAGCTCAGCGCTCTTGAACATTTTGCCAATAAAGCCAAGTTGACAAAAGTCTAAAACAAACCAAGCCGGCTGATCCGGTTTGGTCAAAGCGCTCTTGATAAGTGCAAACTTCTTCATGGTGGTTATAAAATGCCGCTTGGTTAAAATATCATCCTCCAGCTGCACATAGAAGGTGCCTTTCGAATGGGCATAGGCCATTAGATAGGCAAAGTCTAGATTCTGTTTGCTGCGCCATTTCACACGCTCCAAAGGATCATTCAGAGTAATGCGCAATCGCTCAAAGTTTGGATAGTAGCTAGGCGCTGGCGCTATGATGTCTATGAGTCCGCTCTCCAAATGCACCTCGAAAGTTGTCTCGATTTGCTTGGCTATCAATTGGACAGCATCGAAATCAGTTTCGCCAATGTATACGATGATGAGCGTCTCATTTTGCTCCTCCTCGTTCATGTTCTCAATTAGATTGTGCAGCGTGCCAAGCAGGTAAGATTGCTTCTCCCGTCGCACTGTTGGCACGCCCAGCACAATGCTCACATCCGAGCGTCCTTTGCTCTGCAAATAGGCGGGACGCAATGAGCCAGCATCGTCCAGCAGATGTGGCAGAAAGTGATAGGCATTTGGCAGCCGTATATTCTGCACGGGCACATAGCCACGTGCCGATCCAGAGGCGCCCGATCGCGACACATGCGAAGCATTGCGCAGCAACTGACGTGCCTCGGGACTGAGTGCGTCCAGCAAATTGGCCACCGGCTGTGGCGGCGGACTAACATTTGTCACATTGCTGCCATTGTTGTACTGCAGCTGGCCCAAATACTGTGACAACAGCGAGACATCCTCCTGGCGCGCACGATACGTGGACTCCAGGTACTGCAGTCGCATGTGACACTCGGCCAGGCGTTGCGTCAGCGACTGTTCGGTGGATAGTTCTGGACCCAATACCATCAATATCACAACGCACGGCACCAATATTAGCACCGTGGCAATCAACATACAATTCCGTTGACGAATCTTGAACATATTGATGTCTTCGCGTTGCCTTTAACGTTTAGACTACACGAAAAATGGGTGAGACAAATAAGTTATTGAGAATTCATGATAATTGTTAAAGATAACATACCTAATTTCATTGTGGCCTTGTTAAACACGGCGCAGAAACAATTTTAAAGCATTTGTGTCGCAACGAGCGCTGAACCTTATGTTGTCTGCAATCGAAAGATGCACATGAAACATTTTACATTTACTTAAGACAATAATCCATTAAGAATATTTTAAACTGATACATTATATTATGTAAGACTACAGTTTTGTTGACTTGGCTTTAAGCAACGGGCATTACCATTTAAAATACAGCTGCTGCAATTTGTCGTCTTAATTGAACTGTTTGCTGTTGTCTTAGTAGTAAACATTTTCACTTCACTTTTGTATGACTAATGCAGGCGGTAATCCAAGTGGGTTGCACACCCCATTTTAGCCAGTTTGGAGGTTGGGGTGTGGGTGGCAAAGGTCGAAACGTTTAACAAGTCTGGCAATTCTTCCAGTTGTTGTTGTTAGCCGTGAATGTCGTTGTTAACGTCTTTTGTGTGGCAGCTGTCGCAATTCTCGCCACATGACCTGTAAAAACAATAATAGTTATATAATATATATTGCTGCACCCAATAGTCTACAATATGTTTATGTGTGCAAAAAAAATGTATTTACATGGCCAAGCGCCAAATGCTTTGTATTTGTTCCTACTGTTGTTGTTGTTGTTTTTATTATTATTGTCTGGGCGCCCGTCCGATCGTCGGTGGGTTGTGCGAACGCTAAAATAGAGACGAAAACGTGTAAGAAAATAGCTAATTTTCGTTAATGAGCTAAAACGCCCTTTGCACACCGTTGCCACGTTGAAGTCTGGCTCTTAAAATGACACGTTTATTGTATAATAAAATTCAAAGTAATAAACATTTAGACTGTAAAATTACACTAAATGCATTTCGTCAAGCATTTTTGCAATTTTTACTTAAGCTAAAACCTAAAGTTTATTTTTATGAAACTTTAGAATTTTTTTTTAATTTGTACGATTTTTTTTACAAATAGCCCAGTCTTTATCTCGAGATAAACATGATTTGACAATTTTTATGTATATTTAAAAAAAGTTAATGTTTTAAAGCTGCGCAAAATAAAACCCGAATATTTTTTATTTTTAACAGATTCGTTTTTTTTTTTAGAAAATACTTTTCTTTTTTTCAAGATTTTTCCAAATTGTTCTAAATGTTAATAGATAGGCTCAGTCAAATGAATGATAATGCATTTTTTATATCTCAAAAATTTAAATACAATCTACACCTTAAACTTGAAAATATAGACTTTTTTTGGGAATAACAAATGAGTATAATTATTCTGTATACGCCATTTCTATGTAGGTGCTATTCTTTTTTTTTAAATATTTGACTTGATACAAAAAACATGCAAACATGGTGTGAGAATGTAAATCACGCCTCGGTGTGCTTAATATACTACTGATAATTTTAATTGCCTGGGTAAGTGTGAGCATTAACAGTTCTAGCACCCAGTTGAGAAATAAGCAGCAACAATAGCCGTATGGCGGCGAGCAAACATAAATAAATAAACAACATTAGCAACAGTGCCCAATGGGAACCACTCACACACATACACACACGCATTTACAAACACACACACACACACTTAACGCACCCGCAAGCCCCTCTTCGTACTTACTGCACGTAATGTTTAGTTAATTGCGGTTTCACAAATAACGTGCAATCAGGGCTCGATTTACGCAACTTTAGTAAACGACTCGACAAGTGCGTTAATAGGAACTGATTGTTGAGTGAGGAAACCAAACGCAGCAGCAAGTGTGTAAATTTGTTTGATTTTTTTTGGGTGGTGTCTTCGTCGGTTTGCCAATTTTTTGCCATACGCTTTGCAAATTTACACGCACTCTGTGAACAAATGGCTACATTTTCGTTGCAGTTGGACAGTTAGTTAGTTATGTAAATGCGCTTGGAAATGGTTGCAACACTCGCGTTATTGAACGCATTAATTGAAAATATTAACAAAACTGATTCAAGTTGAAAACAACAACAATAAAAGCAACGTTTAACTGTATGTGTTGGTAAGCACAACATTTAACCGACCAGTGCTGTGCAAAGCATGCTGAACTAGTTGATCTGAACTAACGATAACAGCTCCATGTAATGACTCTGTTAACTACAGTGATGTGGAACAACTCAACCGCTGGTAAATTCAAATTAAACCATAAATTCTTTAATATTCCACATACTATTTAAACTCAATGAGCTTTAATATTTAACAACTTAATTATAAAAATAGTACATACACACAATACATATTTATTTGCCTTTCCTGCAGAAAAGTATTCGCTGTTATTAACAGTATGTTACCTCAAGAGGCTGTCAAAATCATATGGGTTTGTTCTACAAAAAAAGGTTTTAAAAAAGAAGGAAATGTATTTAACCTTGCTGAATGGCACCGGCTTTGTTTTTGACGTAGACGGTAAGCTAGATAATTGGTGTATATGTTTATGTTGTTAACTGGAATTCCATTAGATTACATGGAACTGCGCACAAAGCACCGCATAATGGGCGCTCTCGTGGGCACGGCCAATACTAAGGGCTGGAGCTCTAGTGAAGCAGGTGAGTGAGGGGCGGAGCAGAGGCGGCAATCCCGTTCGGATTGATTATAGTTATTCATAATCGGGAATCTTGCAGCTCTGCCCTTGGAGCTGACAAAGTGCGAGACGCAGTTGCTCATCGAAGAGGGCATCGCCCTGCTAATCAGGAAAACCGCAGCCCTAACGAAACCCCCAACTGAGGAAATGCAGCAAGCGCATAAAATGGCAGTTGAGTCCCGTTTAATGGCACAGGTAGAGGCGCTAAAGGTAGAAAAGCTGCGCGAAACCAAACGCCATGTGGATAAAATCTTAAGCGGCAAACGCAACAAGCTGATAAAACAAGGCAAAGACACGGAGGGTAGGTGGACGTAAAACTAAGAGTAGATATAATAAGAAATTCGCCATGAATAGCAATATCAAGAACCTTACTACATTTATCTTTGTAAATCCTTTGTGTATACATAACAGTAAGGGTTATATCCTAGTTTATCTAATAGAAACTTCTCTCTCACGGCAGCTGCTGCACTAACGGTAAATGATGTGATCCATGAAATTGCCAACAATTTTGAATTCGATCGTCAGAACGCCCTCGTGGAACTGCCCTGTGCCCATATGGAAAATCACAGTGGGTACAACTTTCAAGAACCTATTAATTTTCACCCCGACTAACTTTGTATTTTGCAGCCGCCGAGCTATATACTGATTCGGTTTGTGACACAAGCTCGCTGAAGTATCGAGTGTTTTATGATCTTTGGAAGCGTGGCAAGTTTGTTACTTGCGGCGATGCGTTCGGTGCCGATTTCCTGGTCTATCCCGGTGATCCGTCACTCTATCACGCTTCGCACATTGTCATCATACAATCAACGCCCACTATACGACCCTTGGAGTTAATTTCCAAGGTGCGTTTATCGGTTATTGTCAACAAGAACTGCGTGTTCGCCTATGAGGAATCCCCTGGCAATAGAATCGTTTACCAAACGGTTGCCTGGTGCAATCCGAGCAAGTAGTTGCAGGTGAGTGAGATCTGTCCATATATTAGATCCCTGTATCAACTACTTCACAGAAAGAGTGTGATATAAACACGACTGCAATTCCCAAAAATATTTGTCAGTGGTTGTGTACTCAACCTAGACCTCAGGCTCGATTAGTGTATATAAAATATAGTTGTTATATAGATAAATATATATATATATATATGAAAATATTTTTCTATTTTATTTATTTTGCTAGATTTATTTTTGAGTACATATCTTTTATAATGTCTCTTGGAAAATGTTTTGGTTCGGGCTTACGTCATGGGAAAGGCAGCTGTTCGGCATCAAACTGGTTCGGTTTAAATCCGGTTTGCAGCCTTGTTTATAAGTCTGATTTTTCTTGATTAATGTTATGCAAATAAAAGTTATGATTTCTGTAATAAACATTTATAGTGGCTGACACCTTAAAAGTTGCTAGAAAATATTCTCCCTCCTAGTTAAAAATAGGTAACAAAATAAAAAAGGAAAGTGATTATTTTCCTACCCATAATAAATAAAATCTTATCTCGACTATTTGGTTACGTAGACAAAAATGAATTCATGTATACAAGCATATCTACATGTATCGAAATGTTTAATCAGCTTTAATAGTCTATGTATGACTTGATTGATTTCTTTTTATAGCAATATAATTTGCACGAGTTTATATTCTTCTTTTCTTTTTTTTATATTAGTTCTCAAAGTGTTTAGGCACTTAGGCAATTGAAGACAGAGGCTCGAACCCCAATGTGATTATTACATATTTAAACTATTAGAGATTACAATGAAATCATTTTCAATATTTTTGTGCGTGCCTGTTAACCAATACTTTGCGAAATTCATTGAGAAGTCGTGTTGATTTTGTCATCACGGGTACGCAGCGCGCACAAAGGAAGATTTGTAAACACGAAAATTAGTTTTTTGGTCGTTATTCCTGCACGTTGGTCACACTTTCAAGTCTATGTGAATACTGAGCGCAAATCTCTTGTATTTGTAATTTTAGAAGATTTTCAATTTGAGGAAATCGGATACAATAACAGAGAATTGTGTGGCTTTGGACTCTTGCGTGTCTCTTAAAGTATCTCGGCGAGTGTTTTGTCTGTGTGTGCACTCACACTCGCACTCACAGATACACGCGCAAAAGTATTGTGTGAAAGCAAAATAATGACAAGAAACAAACTCTTGGATAGTGTTTGGTCTGCTTTTCAAAATTTCTTGGAGTACGCGCGCCCGACGCTAACCTCTCTCCTCTCAACTGTGTCAAACCTCTCCGTTTGTGTCTCGGCAAATGCAGCAGCAGCGGCAGCGGCAGGAGAGGGAATCTGCTGCCGCTGTCACAGGTTAAAATTTGTATGTGAAAATGAGTTTATTATTGCGACGACATTCAAAACGTGGAGATGCTTTGTTCCGTTGCGGCAAGGTATTCTCAAATAAATTATTTAGTGAATGTTGTTGCCTTTAAAATTGGGTCTATAATTTGGTGTTGTCCCAAATGCTGAAATGAATTCATTCAAATGTGCAAACAAATATACGACACATGTACAACATACATTTGTGCCTAGTAATCTATATATACGCTTATATACATACGTTCAAGTACATAAGAACATATTCACGTATCTGCGTATGTGTTTGAACAAAATTTAGCATGTTTTTATACTGCTTTTCAAGCATTTGGGTTTTTTTTTTTAAATAGACTTTAAAAACAAGAACAAAAACAATATTCAGGTTGCTTGCACGGGGAGGTGCGACAGAGAGAGGAGTTGGTTGCGAGGCCATGCAATGTCGTGCCGTTCGAATTTCAGTCAGCTAGCCAATTGCACAGTGGTACACGAATGATTTGATTTCAGCCATTACCACATACCTACGCTTGATTGTATTTTCTACATGTTTCGGCCCACTGTGACCTACGCTCGCACTGTTACGCCGCTGTCGCTCCCCAAGCTTCTCTCACCACCTTAGCCCACCCAACGCCTCTCGCTTAGCGTTGCCAGCTATGAAATACGCTCACTGCTTTAATGCTGATTGGACTTTAAAAGCGGCATTAACATTTCTCGTGTCCAGCTGAAGCAGCAGCATCAAAATCAAAACAGAGAAAATTGTAATCTTGCGTCGTGTTTTTTTCGGCTCTACTCACACGCCGCTCACTTAATTTACTACTTCTCAGAGTATTGGATAGAACCACTAGCCAGAGAGCATGCTTTCTGGTTAGTGATAGAACTCTCCCTGGTATTACTACTCTCCCCGCTGGCAGCGAATCCAAAACAACACGTTGCTCGTTTCTGCTCTTAAGCGGGACTTGATCTGCATAAAAATAGGGTCGAGCTGTCTCTGGGATATGTGTCAAAATTAACAGGTGATTGCTTGAAACTGGTGCTCAAAGAGTACACAGAATGCAATCCATGAATGCATGAATTTGTAAGAGCGAACCGGCTTTTTGCAGGATCTGTTGACAAGAAAATGTAAGAACACGAATTTTATAATCAAATAAAAATCAGCACTGATTCATTCAGAAGCGTTTTGACTTGATTTTAAAAATACTTTATATATAAATTTTTTTTAAATTAAAATAAAAAAAAATTATTTATAAAATTTTAAAATACAATTTTTTGTTTGCTTCACTAAAATGCTCTTTCATCTACGTTTCACTTAAATTTATTTACATCTGGTAACGCTGTTAGTCAACTGTACTTTCAAGAGCGCGCACTGCCAGCCATCTCTCTCACTCTCATGCGCTCACCGCAGCAACAGTGTCACCCACACACATACACACGCACACATAGATACGCCACACTCAACACACACACACAAACATGAAACCACCACCAAAAAGCGGTTCTGCGCGCATGATCAGAAATTTCCTCTGTGTAGAGACTAAAACTCGTCATACGACGCGCCGCGCCGCGCTGGCAGAACGTAATTCGATCGAATACTCAGAGCTCAGTTCGAGTTATTCAACGCTGGCGAGCAGCAGAAAAAGCAGCAGCAAAAAAGAAAACCAAGAGCCAACAGCCACCAGCCGTGAGCGGCGGTCAAGAAGGGAAAGCAAACCGAGTATAAAATAGCAGCCAGCAGATTTTTCTTTGCGCTCCGGTGAGAAGATAATTTCAACATGCATAAAATTGTTCGCTCCGGGAGCGACAGCGTGTAAACAAACAGAATAACAACACAATAGTGAATGAAATTGTAGTTATAAAATAAATTCAGAGCCAAATCACAAATGCCTAGTGTTAACTGTACAAAAGTAAAGACTGAAAAAAATAAATACAAATGGAAAATCCCGAACAAAAATGTGTACATACGTATGTACATATGTATATAATATTGCTGCGCGCTATTTTTATTTGATATTCAAAGAACAAATTTTATTTTTTGCCAGTTCGTGTTAGCTGTGTGTTTTTTTCTTCCAAGTTTAAAGTCATGCATTTCCATACGTTCGAATACAGTCGGTTTGTGGGGGGCGGTCGGGCGGACGGCCCACATTTCATATACGAGCTGTAAAACTTGCTCTCTTGTCGTCTCGCTCTCGCGCGCTCCCAGCGTTTGTGAGAGAGGGAGGTGGGGGTGCGCGTGGAGCTCATGCGCCAGTCAGCCCCTGCTCCCGCAGTCGCACACACATACACAGTCTGCAACTCATGGAAACTTTTACTCGCGAGAGAGCGAGAGCACATGAGTTGTGCGCTTCTTGTTTGCTTGTCATCTGCTTATGCTCTTTACTCTTTTTTTAGGGGGCACCGATAAGCAGCGCGCCATTCAGTTGTCGTGAAAGCTCGTGAACGTGGAGGATTGGAGCGGAGCAGTAGCAGCATCATTTGAAGCTGCCATTTAGATGAAATTTCTAGTCATAACACTGAAGGAATAACAGCCTCGTCGTGTTGGCTACAAATAGCAATCAATACAACTACAACGCTGGAGAACAACTGTTGGATTTGGACGCGACAGCCCTGATGTCGTTGCCAATGAATTCGCTGTACTCGCTCACCTGGGGCGACTATGGCACGTCCCTGGTATCGGCTATACAATTGTTGCGCTGCCATGGCGACCTCGTCGACTGCACGTTGGCAGCCGGCGGACGCAGTTTCCCAGCCCATAAAATCGTGCTATGTGCGGCTTCGCCGTTTCTACTGGACTTGCTAAAGGTGAGTGCGATTAAAAAGGGGAGCTTTTTATTTTATTTTTATACAAACATAACCTCAACAACGTCGTTGGCTGGCATGTGTTTCTACGCGTACAGTTTGTAAACAGAGAAATCAACGAACGTCGCCAAATGGGTTAATATGTGTTTATACGTGTGAGTGTGCTTTTTGACTCCCGAGCGCACGTGTGCTTGTGAGTATGTGTGTGTGTGTGTGTGCAATTGAAGACGTGTGCACTCCCGCTCTGCTCCTGGTTTAAACACGCTTGGCGCTCTGCTCAGCAGCAGCAACGTCTCCTACTTTCTCGTTATTTTATTTGCCAGAGATTTGCGTGCCAATTGAGTTGAATGAGTTGCGCACTCTTTTTCGGAAACAACGCTGACGTTGTCATATTGTCATCTCCCCTCCCCACCCAAACCCTGTGCACGGTGTTGCTTATCAACTTGTTTGTTATAAAAAAAAATGTATAAGCTTTTATGAGAGCGAGAGAGTGAGAGAGCGAGAGTGCGAGAGTGAGCGCATATTTGATAAGGGGGCAAGCGAGGGGGGCAAAGTTGCGCCAACTTTCAAATCAAGTGTGTTAGAGCGAGCGCAAACGAGAGCGCCAAGCAACGGGGCTGTCTGACTGGCTCTTGCTTGCTAGCTACTTTTGTTGCTGCTGCTGTTGTTGTTGTTGGGTGCACACGAGCGCGACCTCTTTTTGCTTATGCGAACGAATGTATGTGTGTGTGTTAATGTACAGTTGATATTGGCTATGGGGGCATAAAGAAAGGGAAGCAATCGCATATAAAAATATATTTATAATAAAATAGAATAAAATAAAAGCGATAAACGTGTTCCTTTAATTATTAAAATTTTTTCCCAGTTATAAGCACATTTATCTAGTTTTGCTGTCGCGATGAGATGGCCATATTCATGCTTCACTGTACAATGTACACAACTCATATCAAAATGATATACCAACACACACAGCTGCATGTATACATATCGACTTATATACAACTCATTTGCCTTTTGATTTGGTGTTATTTCTGTGCCGTACTGTACCTATTTCAGTATTTCATTCCTTTTGCAATGCAATTTTTTACTTAACTATATTATTTATTTTGAAAATGTGTACTGTATAAGAACTTGCGCTATAGATCAGTACCAATCAGATATTCACTGTTATTTGCTGTTATTGTCTCGGCGTTCACATTTCAAATAACCAAAACAGAGCGCAGAGTGTAGAACACCTGACTCTGGCATCGGACCTTCATACGCTCGCTCCCCCATTCAAAAAGTAAACAGAGCGTAATTTTTTAAAACGTCGCTCAGAGTCGGTCGCGGGAAATGTCAAAAATTGGTTTTTATATGTGAACTCTGCAAGAGTCGCAGTGCCATAAGATGTACTCGTACATATACTGATCTCGTTACACTCACACACACACGCCAAACCCGTAGACAATGCTCTTTGTTGCTCCCGCTCCCTCGCAAAGTGCAACCAGTGAAAAGCAACCACTCTGAAAAAATCGATGAGCGTCAGCAATGGCGAGCAGCAGAAACAACAGCAGCAGCAGCAGCCTCAGTCGCGACAGCAGCAGAGGTAGTAGGTAAGCTGAAGGGAGTGTAGAGTTCAAAGAGCGTGCGGTACGCGGCCTTTCTGTGGGTTTGAGTGCGACGGAGCGCAGCTAGCGCTGGATGACATTTAAAGAGATTGGGTGAGAGGCGCTGGCAGCGCGACGGTAAACTGTCGCTCACCGCTTTAAGCGGGCCTCTGAATGCCGCAGACATTTTGCTTGCCCGCTAATTAAATCCGTGGCCATGTGAGCGTATGTGAGCGAGCGGGGTGCTCTTTCTTGAGCAGCGCGGCAAAGCAGTTGTGGGCTCTGTCAGCATCTCCAATCCTGCTGCAGAAATGCAGAGCGCGCACAACTAAAAGCCGGTTTATTCTGATGAGAGTATGCGTCTGGCTCTGTGTGCGTTTGCGTGTGTTTGTGCGTGTGCGTGTGCGAGTACGTGTGTATGCGTGTGTGTGTGTTTGAATTCGTACACAAGTATGTGTGAGTTTGTCGACGATTTATCCGTTTGTTTTGATGGTCTCTGTTGATGGCCAATTCTTTTGTCTCTGTTTTGAAACCAACATAGCAGCAGCATTCAGTGAGCGCGCGCGCTCCTCAGCCGGCAAGTGGATTTCAAGCGCCAAATACATCGGTATTTTGCAACCGAAATCTAAAGCCCACCAAAACTTGCCAGCATTGCAAACTTACAGAAGTTGGAACAATAATTATTCTTCTGATGATAGTAAATTGCATGGCAATTTTTAGGATATAAACTGGGAATTGTTTATATGGTATAATTTGCTGTGTAGCTGTTTCATTGTTTGTGTCGAGATAATTATAAAATATGTGTACACAAATAATTAACTCGATTAGTTGCACAACAATCATATTAAGATTCCTTCTATAAATTCGATGTTGGATTAATGTTACTCATTTTTATTTAATATGTATTAAATTAATATTTATTAAATTTGTATTAAATTAATTTTTATTGAATATATGTATTAAATTAAGTTGTAAAATCAAAACTTTGGATTCCTCAAAATTTTAAGCCCAATCTACCAGTTCGCCAACAAATTTTTTGTTTTATCTTGTATAGTTTTTCTATAAATTTAAGGTGTGCCTTTATCACAGCAAGTTTGCCAATTTAGAACCGTTTTTTTATTACAAGATACGAGCGTTTGGAGTCATAATATAGCATAAAAACACATCTGAATATAATATTTTTCTATTTTAGCCTTCTATTGAGAACACTGATTCCTTATATATTTTTATATATTACATTTTGTAGGATATTTTATATACAAAAATAAAATGGTTTTTGTTTATTTCTTTTTATAACGCTTAGAATACGCCATGCAAACATCCAGTCGTGATGTTGGCTGGCGTTAATGCCAACGATTTGGAGGCATTGCTGGAGTTTGTCTATCGGGGCGAAGTTAGCGTCGATCATGCGCAGCTGCCATCGCTGCTGCAGGCGGCGCAATGCCTCAATATTCAGGGCCTGGCACCGCAAACAGTAACCAAGGATGACTACACAACGCACTCGATACAACTGCAGCATATGATACCACAGCACCATGACCAGGACCAATTGATAGCGACCATTGCGACGGCACCGCAGCAAACTGTGCACGCACAGGTTGTGGAGGATATACACCATCAAGGACAGATACTGCAGGCCACCACCCAGACCAATGCCGCCGGACACCAGCAAACGATTGTGACAGCAGACGCATCCAAACACGATCAGGCAGTGATACAGAGTTTCTTGCCCGCACGCAAACGCAAGCCACGCGTCAAGAAAATGTCACGTAAGTGCCACAAAAAAGGTTAAAAAAATGAATTAATAATTAAATATTTGCTTTCATAAACAGCAACTGCACCGAAGATTACGAAAATTGAAGGAATGGACACGATTATGGGCACACCGACATCCTCCCACGTAGCCGCACAGCAACAGCAGCAAGTGGTGCAGCAGCAGCAAGTGCTGGACGAAAATGGCGCCGAAACGCAACTGTTAACGAGCACACCGATCATCAAGAGCGAAGGGCAAAAGGTCGAGACAATTGTCACCATGGACCCGAACAATATGATACCCGTCACTTCGGCGAATGCGGCAACCGGCGAAATAACAACTGCTTCTGGAACGACTGTCACGCCCGGCGCCAGCGGCAGCACTGCTACGCCCAAGGCCAAACGAACCAAGCATCCGCCTGGCACAGAAAGTAAGTAATTTGCTCGAGCGTCCGTGCGGGTTTAACTTATTGTTTGTTGTCCTTGCAGAACCACGGTCACGCTCACAATCGGAACAACCTGCTACTTGCCCCATTTGCTATGCCGTCATACGTCAATCGCGCAATTTGCGTCGCCATCTCGAGCTGCGGCACTTTGCCAAGCCGGGCATCAAAAAGGAGAAGAAAAGTAAGTCCGGTAATGATAGCACACTAGACACCACCGGTGAGCTCAATAACACAAGCGTGGGCGACACCAGCGTCACAGCGGGATCAGCGACAGGCTCAGCATCGGAAACGCCAGCTCGTGGCAGTGTCACCCATTTACCAAGGGTCGTAGCCTCGGGCACGCCCAATAGTAACACTATTATGGCCAGTACTGTGCTGCCACAACAGCAACTGCAGCAGCAACAGCAGCAGCAGCATCACCAAACGACGCAACAACAGCAGCAGCAGCAACAGCAACAACAACACTTGAACACATCAACACTTAGCAACACGGGTGGTGGTCAAACGCACCTCATGGGCGTCAGCATCAAGCATGAGGGCGGCGGCGGCAGCAGCAGCGGCGCCGCTGCGCAGCAACAGCAGGGCATGCAAAATGTTATACACATTGTGGGTGATCAAGTGTTCATGCCACAGCAGCAGCAGCAGCCCCAATAAAAATGAAGCCGCTGCCCAATGCCGCCCGCCTAATCATTCCACCTTAACACCCACACACACACACATGTAACACAACACACTCGCACACACACAATATTTGTAAATAACAAAAGAATCATCCGTCAACAAATGAATATTTTATTTCATTTTGTATAATTTTTGTTGTAAGTTTAATAATTTCGCTTAAAATTTTTTAACACAAAAATAACGAACAAAAAAAAAAAAAATAATAATAATTATGAATATCTATGCAGTATTTTCTTGCATATAACGCTAAATACTCAAAATATTTTACTTAAAAAATATAATTATGTCGCTTAATATTTATAAGCTGTAAAAAAGGAACAGAAACCATTAACAAATAATTTTAAATTGTAATCTTTTTTGTGGCTTAAAAAAACTCACTTTAAGTTTCATTTTAAATAATATATAATAATATATATATTACAAATTGTTTAATAAATATATACGTATATAATTTTTATGTAACCAAAATTTTTGCAATTAATTTGACGCTGCGGCTTTGATTTATTTATCGCAACTCTTTATTGATTGGCTCTCGTTTTGTGTGCGCTGTTTTTTATTGTTTGTGCAAGAAAATACTGTACTTTTAATTTTGAACAACATTTTTAATTAACTTTACCCTTTAATTCAAAGTTACTTTTAACAATTGATTCTTGTGATTTTAGTTTATATCAAAGTTACTAAATTCTTTCAATATTTGGTTTTTATTCTAAAATTTGATTATTTTATATACAATAGTTTGTGTTTGATTTCAATATTATTTATTTTGTGCTGTTTTTATCATTTCTATTAATTTAACTTTTATAAATTAGGCACACCTCGTAATTGTTTTCTTGTTTTATATTCCTATAATATTATCACATTATTCATTATCTACTAATCTTGTTAAACTATATTACACACACACCAACACGTACAAGACACACACTTTACTCTTTCACATCCAACCTTCAGTTACTGCTGTCGTTGTTTTTAGTCAGGTTGTTGTTTCAGCTGTTCGACTTCTGGCCAAGTTGGTGTTACTCTAACGTATTCGTTGACATTCTTTGAAAACGTTGTTTGGCCCACAATTCTTATACGTTTTTTCCCGGTACTTTACAGCACCTAGCGGCAAGAAACCAGGCAGCAGCACACCCGGATCTGTGCAGTCCCAGTCGGTCGGCAGTGGACCGTTGAGCTCCAGTGGAGTTGTGCCCCAAGTGCAAACGGTGCAGTCTCTACACCCCTTGCAAAGCGTACAAGTCAAAAAGGACCCCGATGCACAACAGCAACAACAACAACAACAACAGCAGCAGCAGCAGCAACAACAACAACAACAGCAGCAACAAACAATGACAGTAACCACAACAGCCGGTGGACAAGTGCAACAGCAGCAGGTGCAGCAGGTTCAGGTGCAACAGCAGCAGCCACTGCAGCACCACCAGATCATCGATTCGTCGGGCAACATGACAACGCCAACAACCAGCGCCCAGGCAGCCGCCCAGCAACAAGCGGGTAATCAACAGCTGGTGGCGCAGTCAGATGGCAGTGAGAACGGGACGCCGCTCTCGATAGCCCAGGTGCAAACGCTGCAGGGTCATCAGATCATTGGCAATTTGAATCAGGTGAATATGACTGATTTTCAACAACAACAACAACAACAGCAACAACAACAGCAGCAGCAGCAACAGCAGCAGCAGCAACAACAACAAACACAACCACCACAGACGCTTTGAGTAGCAAACACCACATTTACGAATCGAACCAAATCGTAGATCCATTACTTTATACCCAATCCTTGACTTGGTTCTCCAATGCGCTTTACTCTTCCCAGAATGCGTGTAGTGAAATTTTTACCATTTAAACTTGGTTGTGCAGAGCCAGATGACAAAACTGTGCTTGTGTCTAGGCAACGATTGTCTAAATCTGATCACAGTTAGTGCGTTAATGACACTTGCCTAAAGCTATGCCAAAAAAAATCCTAATAATCGTTAAAGTTTAAAGTTGGATATTTTATGCAATTAATCTAACTTTTAACGTGAGCTAGCAAAGTTTATTTTAAAGATGATTTTCCGTTTTTGTTTAATGGCGACTTTAGGCCAGTGTCATTGAGTTGTCATTTGTAGGCTCTGCATTTCTCAAGTGCGTTTAGTTTTTATCAATCAATTTTGTTATACAACAATTTCTTAACTTTATATATATATATTGATTTCGCTATGATTACTTTGTTTCGCAATACTTAGTTGTATGTTTAAGAACGCGCTATGGTGGTTATTGGACTATGTAATGTGCTGTAGTTTGACACGTCCTTCACCTCTCCCTTACCTATGTTATGTGTATGTAGTTTTAATTGAACAGACTAGGCATCCTAGTCAAACTTTATATCAAAAACAAAAAAAAAACATGGTAGTCTTATTGTACGAACGCCTGCTCAAAAGCTGGGACAGAAACGATTCCTTGTGAACTCTCAGCAATTGTTTTAATTTGTAAATTACGTGTGAATTGTTTAGATTGCGTGAAACATGTTTAGCAAAAATTATCTGAAACAGTAAGGTTCAATTTATAGTTTGATTAATAGAGAAAAAGTACAATATATTGAGATGAGATGAGATGAGATGAGATATCCATTTGGACCTGTACTTCTGCCTTAACTCTGCTATAATCTGGCAGATATCTATAAGCTATAGTTTTTCTCTTATTTTGCCGCTCTTAGACCAAGATGTCTTTGGTGCTACACTGTACAAATATTTGTACACTATACACTCTAAATTTAAATAACAAAAACAAATATAAAAAAAGCTATATATTTACATAATTATTTTTTAATTTTAATAGTTGAAAATTTTTTAATAAGTCGCCTTTTTTTGGAATAGGTTACATATTTGCTTATATTTTTACTTTGAAATTATACAGAAAGTGGTTTATCTTTTATCAGCTATTGCAAATTTAAATGTAGCAAATATTTGACCTATCTAAAAAAAAAACAACCTTAACTCTTATGAATTAAATAAAATTTAATTTTATTTATAAACAATATACTTGAATAAACCAAAAGATGTTTGAAGAAAATTGCAAAATTTTTGTTGAATATTTGGTGTTGGAACTTTTATTTTTTTTAGCACACCCAAAAATCTAGCTACAGCTTATATTTCCTTAACATGCATTTTATTTGTATTTCAATTAATATATAATCATAATTCTATGTGTTTATTTTGTTTATATTCCCGATAACTGTAATTAACATACAACCTAATGCTATTGTTTCGAGTTCCCATATTTGTCCTACACATAGTTTATCTATAATTGACTGCAATAAATCTGAATCAATTTGTGTGACCTATAGCATCCAAGCTCATCAACATAAATATCACACAAATACCAAAGAACTCGTTACTGGGATATATATGAAATATATGTATATATATCCATGTATCTTTTTTATTTCTTCCTCTTGTTTTGGAACTATCTCATAATGCCCCAAGCACTGTCACAACACAGAATCACGTTGGATCCATAACCAAATCATTAACAAATCGTTTTTATCTTGTCTTCTCTCTTTTTGCTGCCTCGTTGTTAACTCACCAACGCTAACCTCAAAAATAATAATTATATATAATCAAAAATATTTTATAAATATCGCAACTCACGCATCAACCAATCCAACAAACAACCGAATCATTCATGAATATTCAATGCAAATAGGGCAACAACAAGAACATTTTGGTAAAGAAGGTTTTCATTTTGAAAGGCGGTAATAATACGTAATGATGAGCCAACGATATGACCAGCGGCCCTGGAGACGGTGGAGGACTGGGGGGCGGTGGGCAATCAGCGCAGCAGCAACAGCAGCAGCACAGCAGCAATAGCAAGTGCAGCAGCAGCAGCAACAACAACGGCGAACGCAGCAGCGCAGCAACAACAGTGAACAGCAGCAATACTGGAACAACAACAACAGCAGCAGCAGCAACTACGACAACAACCGCAACTGGCGGAGCTCTGCAACGTCGCGTACTGCGCGGCCATGCGGCGCAAACGACCAGTGGGGAGCGAGTGTTGCTCATTAACTATGTGCCCCAAACGGGAGCTGCAGCAACAACAACATCAACAACTTCCACAGCCAGTTCATCACAGTTGCCCACACGCAAGATCCTTCAGGCCAGGGCCACAGCAGCAGCTGCAGCAGCAGGAACATCATCTGCAGCAGCAGCAGCATCAGCATCAGCAGGAGGTGCCACAACGGCAACGGCAACACCTTCCGTCTCCTTTGCTGGGCTGGGCTCTGAAGTAACAGTTACCCTGACGCGCACCAATCAACGCGCCAGCGTAACCAATGTTACTGCCGCCGGTCATATTGTTAGGAATCAGCATCAGACAGTCTATCAGACGACAACCACATCAGCAGCAACAACAGCAACAGCTGGATCAACCAGTGCGTGCCTGCAGGAGCCAGTGCAGCATTTGGCGGCGTCCACATCGCCGCCACCACTGCGCTGGCAGCAGCAACAACAGCAGCACGAATATCAGCATGAACATCATTTGGTGGAACAGGAGCACATTATCATCGATCATCACCAGCAGGCGGAAACGGATGATCAATTGATTGAGTACGATGGCAGTGAGGGTGTTGTCATTGAAGATCAACACCAACACCAACACCATCATCAACAGCAACACCAACAACATCAACAGCATCAACAACATCAACAGCACCAACACCATCTGCAGCATCAGCATCATCTGGAGCTACAAGAGGATCTGCAGGATCACGATCCACAACAACAACAGCATCATGAGGTAGTTCAGGAGGTTTATCTCCAGTAGAAAAATGTTAAATATACATATTTATAAAGCGATTTATAATGTCTATATATATATATATATATAGTTGTAATTTCTATATAGTTGCCAACCAAATTGAGCTTGTTAAATGGATATATACACACGTGTATTTTAAATTTTATTGACCAAAATTCCCCAGGATTCTCCACGCTTTAGCTATTTTTCATTATTCTAGCTCTACATACTTAAATATGTGTATTCAATTGTTGATGTCCACAATAGATTGTATATATTAAAAAAAAAAAAAAAAAAATCAATTGAAACAAATATGAATTAATAATATTAAGCAAGATAAAAGCATATGTATAAAGTTAGTTGGCATTAAATCTAAGAAAATATTCGCGATTAAAAGAATTATTTTTAGAACGTTGGAAGACACTTTGCACAAAAAAAAATCATCAAATTAAATCAAAGAAAAAATATTTTTGTACCATATAAATTATGCTCCAAATTTGAAGTATTATACAAATTATTCAAGTTTTAAAATTATGATCGAATAAATTATTTATTTTAGTTTAAAATTAATAAATATCTAATGTAAAATATGAATTTCAAGATATATAAACTCCATTTAATATACGTAAATATAACGATAAAAAATAACATTTTGACATTTGAAAAAAAAAAAAAACTGTTGAGGAAGGCAAATAATGCGCCCAAAGGAGCCGATATGATATCATATATAATATATGGTCTATGTAACCCAGTTTGGGGCCAAGGCAATAAAGCGAGCCGGTTTGTGTACTGAAAGCTAAAATAATTCCGAAAGTGGTTTTAATGTGGGTTAAGATAAACACAAATGGAGTTTTTAATTGAATATATTTTTTATATATTTATTTTAATTTGTGTTGCCTTTTTAACTGTTGCCTATACACATTTTCCAACTAATTTACAGAAGCGTTTTAACAACTATTTATTTACAAATTCAGCGATGTTTTTACAATGTGGCAAATTAAAAGGCTATAACAAACTACAAGCTAAACTTTTTAGCTGGAAAAATCGTTCTTTTTTTTTGTTTTATAACAAAATAACCAATAAAAATTTTTCACCAATTTCGAATTTGAGCGAACACAAATGGCTTAAAAAACTTCTAGTTATCTAGATTTATCTACAGCTTAATTGTGAATTGTGTCTTCAGTATTCCATTTGAAATGTCTATTAAAACATGAACTAACTACGACACGGTCTGCAGCTAGTTAATAATGATTACTTTTGATTTCTCTATAAACCGTCTTAAAATGCATTTTCATCTATTATTGTTCAAAGTTATCTTATAACACTTTTGGACCTGCATTCGTTTTGGGGTTTTTTATATTTTTTTGTTTATGTTCTAAAGCATTTTAACTACTTTTATAATTGATTGATCATTAATTAAAATGCAACTTTTTAAGTACCAATTAGTTTGCTGATCTCCAAATTTTCTGCAAGCTTTAGAAGTAATCGTTTAAATTCTTTTTATCTATATTATAAGATGTATTTTAGTTTATCGCCCTACTTGGCGCTCTTCATCAACCGGTTGCTGGAGAAGCATTCTCCGAAGAAACGGTCCAGCGAGTGATATAAATGCGGACGCACATTGGCCAGTCCATGATCCTCATCCGCATAGCTCTGCATAAACAAAAATTCTTGATAAAAACAAGGAAACCAAATCTATTTTTTTAGGTTTATAACCTACAATTTGCTTAAACAGAATATCATGACGTTCCAAATTCTTGGCTAATATCATGGCCTGCTGGTAGTGCACATTATCATCTAAGGTGCCGTGGACGAGCAAATATTTCTTGCCCCGCAGCTTCTGTGCCCGTGTGCTTAGCCTGGAGTTGGCGTAGCCAATCTCATTAGTATCCGGCAGACCCATGTAACGTTCAGTGTAGATTGAATCTGTAATCGAAGCAGGCATCAGCTATCAGACTATCAATTAGGCTGGCAGTTAGACCCACCATAATAGGTCCAATCAGTGACCGGTGCTATGGAGGCGGCGCATTTGAATACGCCAGTGTCATCGTTAGCCAGCGCCATGGCTGCCGCATAGCCACCATAGCTCCAGCCCCAGATGCCGATGTGTGCAGCATCGATGTAGTCGAACTTCTGTGTCAGATTTCTAAAAGGGCATAAGGGTTAATATAAATCAATGCAAGAAACAAATCATGTACAATTGAACCAACAAATACAATTAAATAAACAAATTCAACAATTAAATATTTAAAAAAAAAACCATAAAAATAAACTCTTGTCCGTGGAGTGGGAACAAATGACTCTTCGCCTAAAGTGCACTTTAAATCCCAGAAACTGTCCAAATTCAACTTATGTTATAAATGCAATGCTATGCAAATGCTAATAAGAAAATAATGGTTTGTGTCTTGGCTGGCCATGAGACCACCGAACCAGCAGCGCCATCTATTGTCTTCAACAACAAGTATGTCGACAGTGTAAAAAAATATCTTAGGCAAATAAAATTAAATACTGCTTTTGACGCGATTATACGAGAGTATTTATTCCAAGTCCAGACGGACATTGCAAAAACCCAATATACTCCTTACAGTTCGCAAACAAGTATAAACCTGTTGGAACGTTGCAGGCCCGTGTTTACAATATCACTTAAGACCAGCAAAAAATGGCTCAATGAGCCAGATCAGTGAATTTTGAGCAGTTATTTGGGAATCAAAATTTTTGTTCTTTTTAAGGGCGGAAGTTTTTTGGGCCGAACTTTAGAGGAGATCATCTGTGAGTCCACACTGAGGGAAATTTGTGGCATTATTCCAAGTTTTCAGGCAAAAATTAATTTATGTAGCCATGATACCACCTGAAAGGACATCATGTGTCATGTCCTGGGCATACTTACTGAGTGACCTTGATCTGATCGGTTATTTCCACAGTGCCCAGCTTTAGATAAATGGCATGCAAGAGGCTTTCACCGCGCAGTCCCGAGCCGCGTCCATCGATCTTGGCATAGATCACAGATTGATTTGAGGATAAATAGGTGCCCCAGTCCATCATCCATTTAGTTGTCACCTGGTTACAAAACAACAGTTATAGCTTAAATTTGTCATTAGTCTGGAATAATTGCATACGGAATAGGAGTCGGGTCCGCCGTAGACATCGACAAGCATTGGGTATTTGGTTTTGCCGCTGGTATCCAAATTGGGTGGCAGCTGGAGGAGCACCTTTGCCTGGAATCCGCCATCAATGTTGATGGTGAGTATTTCGTGTGTGGGCAGTGCCACGCCCTGCAACTTGGCGCGCAACGCCTCATTATTCTCCCAGTCCAGCAGCTTCTTCAGCGTCACCTGAGCTGTTAATCCAAAAACCAATCCAAAAACAAAAATTAAAGCACAATTTTCAACATTTCAAGAAAGGAGGCACCTACAATTCGCATATGTCCATTCGTAAACGGACGTCGTGGGTATGCCCGGACCCAGCGAGGTAATCACAATTTCATTATTGTCATTGAAGGTGGCCGAGTAGTAGTTCTGTTCCACATCGCCCGATGTCATCAGTTTGCATGTCAGGCACTTGGCTGTCTGTTTGCGGGTGGTCACCGCCCGTATTGCGTACAGATGCAGCTGCTCCGGATGCTCCTCGGTGTTGGCCGTATAGAAGATGACATCATGCGTGGCATCCCAATGGAGTACGCTGTCCACCACATACTTGCCACTGGTCAGCGGCTCCAGCTGTCCATTGCTCACGTCCGTCGACAACAGCTGCAGGTGCTTGTAGTTCTCATGGGGCAGCACAAAGGCCAGCCGTGAGCCATTACGGTTCTTAAATGGCGCCGTATACAGATCCACCCAGCCTGTTTTCGATTCCGTGCTATACAGCTGCACAGTAAATATTTTAGAAAATGCTCTTAAAGCCACTTTAAATTGATACATAAAATTGTGCATTTTTTACGCATCCGTAATCGAAAACTTTTTTAGGTAGCGATTTTAAAATCAAAAGAAAATAGATTTTTCTTAATTTACTTTAAGACTCTTTAAACTTATACAGATAAAAGACTTCGTTTGAATTCGACCATTGCTTAAACATTTGATTATTATTGTTTAAACGATTTAATTTTTGATAAATAGCTTTCAATAAAGAAATTATTTGATTTTCATGGATTTTCCATAATCGCTGAACATTTTCTATGAATTTGTGAAAATGTGCTTAAAGCCATTCGGTTGAAAAAACAAGAAAAAACAAGTAAGATTGCTCTAGTCGGGACTTCCCGACTGCAAGATACCCTGAACACAGCATTTAACATACATACATATATGATATAAAATAACTAAACCATCTTTGAAAAAATTTCAACTAAACGCTAACAAAATTCTGATTTTGTATAAAAATTAATATTATAATAAAATAAAATTATAAAATTTTTGGTCCAAATTCATGTCAAAAATTTTCGAATTTATAAGGATAGGTCTCAACTTTCCCCAGTCGTAACTTTGCCAAAACTCAACCGATTTTGATGAGGGTGGTCTTTTTGTTCATGGTTCGGTGTCTAAATT
>SCDY01000647.1:0-68900 GCA_004143825.1 Drosophila micromelanica | reverse complement strand
CTTCAAACTATCATAACTTTGTCAAAAGTGAACCGATTTTCACGTTTGAGGGCATTTTGTTCATGATTTGTCCTGAAAATTGATTCTGCATTTAAGATATTTGCATTATTGAAAATAAATTTTTTTTGAAAATTTTTGGTAAAAATGCATGTACTTCCCTCTTGTGAATTTTCGAAAAAAAATTTTGAAAAAAAAATTGTGGGCTTTATCGATTTGCGATTTTAGTTGTTATCGGTTTGCCACGCCCCCAGTGGGCGCATCCCAAAATCCTTAACACTTTATCTGACGCGGGTGAACACCAGTATATATCCAAAATTTCAATGTCTCTTCTCTAGCTTCAATAGCGGCGAAAATAATTGCGTTCATACGGACAGACGGACAGCAAGACGGACATTGCACAAAACCAATATACTCTTTCACTTCGTGAGCGAGTATAATGAATGCAGTTATAAATTTATGAATGTCATATTTAGCTTAAGTACTTAAAATATAAAAAACAGCGTGAGCTTAAAATAAAAATCATATATATTAGAAATGTTAAGTAATGTAACCAACAGACAAGCAGAGTAGAAATTGTCAGAGACCGAGATGCTTGAATTATCAAGGGAGCGCTCTATTATCAAAAACAATTTATAATCTCTTAAGTTAAAATTTAATTAAAAAATTTACTTATTCTAGTATGTTTTTCCCATGACAACAATAATAATTTGTACTACAGTAAATATTTTGCTAATGCTAATGTTTTCACAAGGTAAAACAAAATAAGATAGTTAAAAGTGATTAAGCAGTTGGCATTTAAATGTAATGTAATAAACTTTTTAGTTATACAAATAGTTATGTCTGTTATTATAAGTTATACCTGTCTTATACGCTATACTTAGATAGCTTTGATTTTGGTATACTTATATAACAGTTTACTACACAAAAGCGTCATGCGAAGCTTTTATAAAACTTTAAAGCATATTTATGTGCATGTGATTTAAAAGCTTGAAACTTTTTCTAAAGGGAAACAACACATAAGAGAGAGAGAGAGAGACAGAGAGAGAGAGAGAGTGAAAAAGTATCAAAATCAAGTTAGGCAAATAAATTAAATTAAAGACAGCAACAGGTTTATAAAAAGAACTCAAAATAAACATTGTAACACAAATGTGACTAAAATAATTAAAGTGATTTCAATTTGAAAATTTTTAATTAATAAAAGTTGGTTATTTCATAAATGGAGTGCTTTCATCGATAACATATTACTGACAGATACCGTAAACAAAAGCAACAACTGCCGCTCCGTTTGCAAGTGGCGATACTTGACTGCATTTCTTGTTGCACGCTGCGTGTTGCACGTTGCCTACTTTTGTGCGTCAGCAGTGCGTGTTTCTATGTCAATGCACTTGTAAATTAATGCACTGCCAGGCAATGGGATATACGGGTGCTCGCAAATACGCGGGAACGCAGCTCCAATGCTATGGACCTGGCACAGGTGGCCGCACAGATTGCCACTGTGGGTGGCTACGTGGCTACGTGCTCAAGTTGTGGAAAGTGTAGAGTGTAGGATGCACGGAGCGCGTTGCAGATTGCAGGGTGCCGAGTGCAATGCACTTCGTTGACATTTCTCTGTGAATGCTGCTCGAAATGGAATTTTGAAATTAAAGTTTCGAATGCGATAGATGAGTTGTATGTGGGGTGGATATATTAATTAAATGCGAATTAATACGTAATACGTGCACTTAAAGCGAATAATTTTAAAATGTCACTAGTAGAGTATATTTATAATTATCTTCACATTCTATATAAATTTCTTAGGGAATTTCTGTTATATTACCAAATTCCAAATAGTTATAAATCTCACAATTATATCTATTAACATTTAATAAACATACATATAAGAAACTAGTTTTCATTGCTAGCTTCTCGCAGCTCGCTTAATTCGTATTTAGAAGTAGTGCTTAAATGTATCCAGTTCCCCCCTTCGGTGGCCATTTGTGTGTGCCATGTGCACAGAGCGTGGTAAAAGCCGTTACACTTAATGAAACATTGGCCTCCAGAAGAACACCCCACCTCTACACACCCACACACCCCCTCGCATGCGCTGCCAGCGAGGCTTTCGCTTCAGCAGGTACTTGTAAACGAGCGAAATGTATCTTTCAGCCTTTGAAAGGCAGATGACGTTTTGCTGCTTGTTAGCACAAGTTGCACTTTCACTGACATTACACAAACAACAGTAGCAACAACAACAATGGAAAATACAGCAAACATTACTATGTAAGGGGTAACTTTGAGGGGCGGGGTCAACTTTTGATTGTCAAGTTGAACTTTATTTTTTATTTTACAACAATTATATGGTTTATTTTTTTTGTAGACTTCAGAAATAAAATAAATATGAACTGTATACTTGCCTCTTATAGCAAACGTCCGGCAAGACTAACTTAGGGAGAACTGACAACAATAACAGTAGGAATTATAGGGACTTTCCATATCAAGCACAGCTGTGTCTCAAGTGCATTTCTATATATGTTTATTTGTGTTGGAAAACAAATATCATGAATGAAATAAAAATCAAATGATTTGTACTGTAAGTATTTTATAGAAAACTGATTTTTTTAAGTTTTTGTTTGCTAAAAGCCTTGTCTCAATAAGTCAGCATTGCGTATGAGTAATGCAGTTGAAGGATTCACATTGAATATAAAGACGTTCTTATATTTGTTTACATAACACTTTTCTTTTTGAAATTATTAATTCAAATTATTTATTTTATAGCTAAGGATAGCTAAGGTTATGTCTTATGTTTAATGTCAAGTGGTTATACCACATTACCTACAACACTCAAGTGTTTTAAATACCTGGAATAAACGGCAAGTGATAGCATCAAAGTAAATACCGTAAACTAATACAAGCCAATACCGCAACCTCCCTCCTTCGCTTCCCATTGTTGGCAGATAGGGGCATGTGATATTCTTGAAGTGAGTGGCAGGAAATTAAAGACCGGATACCGGGTTAAAAAGAACAAACGAGGAGATTAAAACAATGAAGGTATGTACACGGCAGCTCTCTAACTATTGTCTACTCACTCTTTCTCTCCGGCTGTTTGTAAATCGAAACGACTTCAAAGTTACACTGTTTAAACTTAAAATGCCCGTTAATCATTAATTTTTTGCGGCAATTCTATTTTGCCACTTAAATATCTCCATATCTCAACTTGACCTAAACGTACGAATAAAGAAAAAGAAAGGGAGAAAAGAAAATGAGCACCTCCGCCCAGCGGCCGCCCACAAGCAGCGCTGTTCACAGGAGCACCGCAAGGGAAATTCACCACCGATTGTCGCCGGGTATTAAAGCCGATGTCAGTCTGTGGCAGGCGCTCAGTGCACAACTTGGTGGCCAGGCGAACGCACCTACCAAACCGCAAGGATAACGTGTGCAACAAAAACATAAATATATTTCTAGTTTTATATTTTACTCTTATTAATGACAAAAGTGTAAACAACATAATTCTCTGTATATATATACGTGCACATGTAATACGTAGGGGAGCATCGAGCTAAAAAGTACAAACAATAAAATAGAAAAGTTTCAGTGGCAACAATTGCAGCTTACAGGATATTCACAGGATCTGAAGGGGCAACGGTTTCTGTTTATTTCTACAGCTGAGTAAGTGAAAGTGCCTCTGGGCGAGTGCAACTCAAAGGAGTGCAGCCACAGGATGTGCCAATGTGCATGTTATCCTGTGTGCATGATTGTTTGATTCTTTTATTTTTAGTTTTGTTTTGTCAGTTGAATAGGGTTCATTGACTGCGAATTGGTAAGTCATAATTTTTAGGGTGTATAAAAGTGTGGGAAAATGATTTTCCGCTTAATACCAACTTTTATATTGAAATACTTATTTCGATTAATTTAATTACTGAAATGTTAATGTTTTTATTTAGGTACAACCTTAGCGACTACCCGCAATTCTTTAAATATTACGTATACGCCACTTTGTCTATAATTTATTTGTTATCCGCCTGCATTTCCAGACTTTGCGCAACAATTTGAAAAATACGTGTTATTTTTTAATATCAGCTTCCCCTCGTTCGTTAGTTGCCGCAGGTCTGATTCAAGTGTTGTAAATTTTTTGTGGCCACGCGTGGGTGTCCCTACCGCAACTAAACGTGCGATTTTCCCCATTTATCAAACTAAAATATTATCGTGGGGGTCGACATTTCATTTTGGTTACGACGTATTTGGCCAAAATATTTTAATTTTGAATAGAGGAAGAATTTATATGAACATTTAACGTTGATGGGGATTCAATGAACTTAACGCTGATATGCCCAAAAGTTCAGTAAAAATGGAAATGAGTAAAATATTAAATAGTTATGGGTAATGGACATGCATAGAACATGACTGTAATAAAGCTTAGCTAACATAGGAATATTTTAATTTTTAATGCTGTAAATTACAGCGCATTTATAGACAGAAGAGTTGGAGAAGAGTTTTTAGAGCGAATAATATCATTGTTCTATTTCTCTTTACATAATAGATGCCAAACTGAACTTTGACTTAAAATCAAGTACAATTGATACAACAAAATGTTCCACAAAAAACGATGCCACTGATAAGATACAAAAAATTAAAGAAATAAGTGTATAAAATAAATATATATAATATATATAATATAATATAAAATGCATCAGGTACTCAGCTATGAGACGGCTGTGAGGGCCAACAGCAGATCGCGCGAATATCGCGAATATGTGACAAAACGGACCTGCACATCGCTTCTGCTCACCATTGGCTTCTTCATGCTCATCTCAGGTGGGCTCAGTGATCTAATGGCGGGGAGGGGAATTCAAGGATACACTTTCTGATATGGTAATGAGCTGTTTGTTTGCTTCACAGGCTACTTGTTGGGCAATTTTGTGACGGAACGCAAATACCACATTCGCCAGCTGCTCACAAAAAAGGCAATCAAAGTGGGTGACGGCAGCGACGATGTGGGCGGTGAGCGGTATGTTCAGTTAAGTAGTGCGGATTATGGCGATTTACAGGAGCTGCACGCCTATCAAAGGAACAAGGACCAAGTACTGGCCGCCGCACAGGTGCTAAATAAGCTGCTGCAGCAGGACGAGAGCGAAAGATATTTGGCCACATCCTTAAATACGGAGATTTTTAACAAATACATCAGCTGCACACAGGACATACCGCCCAATACGAACATCAAGGCCAGTCAGTTTATAGAGCAGCTGATCGATAATACCATAGCCAGGCAGCGCGATTGCATGCGAATTATTCAGGTGGTTATCGATAATCATTTAGCCAATAGTCAGCTTTGAGCAAAATTCATAAATCTAGGGAACAGCTTAACTCTATGGTAATGCGAATTTGTTTTTAGTTGTACGGTCAAAAAAACAAATATTCTGTATTTCTTAGAACGAAACTATTTTTAATATTGTAGCGCAAAGATTTGTATGAATATTTATAAATTTATGTGTATGTGTATGTGTGTGTATGCATAGCGATTTTCCATAATGTATTTTCAAAGCAAATAAAGCCAAACCACACTTAGATGTGTTGAAAATAAACTGTCATCC
Source organism: Drosophila micromelanica (assembly GCA_004143825.1). Lineage (NCBI taxonomy): Eukaryota > Metazoa > Arthropoda > Insecta > Diptera > Drosophilidae > Drosophila > Drosophila micromelanica. The sequence continues at coordinate 63,336 of SCDY01000647.1, read as the reverse complement.
ATCCCAGTTCCGAACAACCTTGTCCATCAGCCGCGACTCGACTGACAAATGATGTGCCAGCATAACAATAGATCGGCTTAACATAAATATGTATAGGTATATATGTATGTATATATAGACGAAACACAAACTAAAGCTAAAACCTTTTGTTTTTCGGATTTGAAGATTTCACACGCAGTCAGCACAGGTGGGCGTTCTGTGGCGCTTCGGGCATCACCCATTAAATTTTGTGGGTGTGCGCGGGGGGTCGACGAAATGCTAATCACCTAAGGAATAGCAAAACGCACAACAAACGAAATTAATTTTTATTTTTATTATTTTTTTTTTTTTTTAATATGTAAAGCAAAGTGAAAAAAGAAAAAAAAAAACACCGAAGAAATTATTGGACAAGATTTATGATATTATTAGTTGTATCGACACTTTGTTACATAAAAGCCAAACAGGTCAATTTCAGGGCAGGGCAGGGGTAAGCTGGGCTGGGCTGACTGACCCAAACACATTCATAAATTATGGTTTCCACTTGGCATTTTGTTGTTTATGAGTGTTAGCCGCAAATTCACAACAATATTGATTGCCCATTTTGCTGTGAAATAAATGCAAACATAACGAAATTCTGATTTAGTGGGTTGTGTAGAGAGTTGGATTATATAATATGCAACAGCGAATTCTCTTTGAATTTTAATTTAATTTGTCATGGTCACTTTAAGGTAATTTCAGAATTTTTCATATATAATAAGTTTAATAAAACATTTTGTATACATTTTAATATATTTTTCGATTTAACAAATTGTTTACATTTTTACATAATATATGAATACATATTTATCATAATATTTTCACCCTTAATTAATGAAAAATTATATTCGAATTAAAACATTTTTCATTTTTGAAATTAAGTGATTTAATGTTATTTGTTATTCAAAACATTTTTGTTATAAAATGCAGAAATAAAAATCGGTTTAGATTTGATACCGTTATGCCAATTAAAAATTTATTTAGATACATTTATGTGAAAGCGCAGACACTGTCACATTGTCAAATTTAACGAGATAAAGGTTATTATAATTTCTATAATTTGACTGATTTTAAAGTACAAGGAAAACACAAATTTATTGCACATGTGTGTCAATCAAAGCTACTCAATCAAAGATCAGGTTTCTCTAGTGTCATTTTGAGTATTTCGGCAATTTCTATAACAAGATATCAAAGCTCGCCGAGGCCTCTTTGAGAAATGACAGTGGAATCAAGACAAATGTCTAGGCCTGACATTAAGCAGTAGACAATGGTAAGCCAGCCGTAGATGGTTCAGGAGTTCATGTGATGGAACAAAGCACGGCTGCCTTTTAATGCCGAGCAAGCCAGTAGCCCAACACGAAGACAATATAGGGGGTATCAAAAGTCAAACTGAAGCGGTCTTTACTTTGCGGGTGTGACCACAGCGTGGCACACAATTAACCGGCTGCCAAATGATTGATTTAGCTTACTTAAAAACCCATTTCGTATAACCTGGAATGGACGCAACCATCTGAAATTGAAAGCGAAGCCGAAACCGACGATGGCTACCAACCTATTGCTGAAGATCCGTATCAAATGCGTCTATCTGAAAATGATAATGATGACCTCCAAACCCAGGCCCGAAACTGAAACCCCAAATCTAAAACGCGAATGCAAATGAGTCCAAAAATGCGTTGGCAAATGATGTGTGTTTCTGTTCCCCTCTCGGCAATGCCAACTATATTTCACACCTTAAACGATTGGATCAATGGATTCATTGCTATTTCTTTTCACTATTTGCATTTCAAATTATTGCCCGCTGCTATTATTGACATGTTTATTTTATGCGAGCCTCACACAAAGGCCTTTGTCTTACCTACGATTGAATTTATTTATTTGATATTTTTTCATATTTTTAACTGATTGAACATGAACCAGCATATCATATTTTTAACAAGTTTCTCAATTGTTTTGTGCCCTTTACTCAGTTTAGTCCGATTTGATCGCTTGTTTAATTTGCCACTAATAAATATAAATACCTGATTGACTGCGTATTTGACTGAAAGCTTGGCTAAGGCATTTTGACAGGCATATGTCATAATAGAGACACGAACCTCCTACCAAAAAAAAAGGCTGATGAGTCGATTATGCAGCGACACGTGTTTACAGACAGGGGCAACACCCCAGATAAACAGTAGTTTTTAGTTGTAGTTATTAAAAGGTGTGCCAAGTGGCACAAAATATATATTGTAAAATTAGCAGAGAGACCAATTTAATTTTTTTACATCAATTCGCTGAATTTTGGGTTAAACGTTTATAAGCCAATCCTAGCTTGCTATTTACCGTATAATACATTCGCAATAATATGCATAGCCAGAGGCTATACTATTTTTTTTTTCAAGCATGTGTTTTTATATAACTTGTATAACCTTAATTATTATTCAGTCTTTGCATATACCAAAAATTTTTGAATATGGTTGTATTCAAATAGTTCAGTTTTTATTAGAACTGAGCATTTTATATAAGAATGAAAATAATATTGACAAATGATAAAAAAAATACATTTTAATTTTTCCGAGATTGATGCTGAAAATGTATAAATTTTTTCAAAATAGATACATTTTAGTTGTTAACTCAGATAATGGTTGAAGATGTCTCTTACTTCTGTTTCATACATTTACCCAACTGTAGGTTTCTCTTAGTATTTACCTATAAAGTGCTTAATTAACATATTTATAAATATTCTCTGAAGTATTTATAGTGCATTCATCCTTAGATACTTGTAATACCCGCAGTAAGCGGTAACGCGCACCTCCTTCGAAATGTATCAAAGCGAGAATTATAATACAAAACTTCATTAAGAAATTATCCAAAGCCAATGGGTCCAATGGCGAGCTGGCATTTTCAATTTCCAGTGCTGGCAAACCAGTAGCCAAAATTCGGCTCACGTTCAGCTCGGAGTTCAGTTGGAATCGTGTGCAGCTGGCATCGCGACCAGGTGATGGTGATTCTGGACAGGCTTTGCCACTTGCTGCCTGGGCCACAATCAAAATTTGTTCAATAAGCAAAATGCCAAGAGCCTGCTACTTGGCTGCCAAGCTGCTTCGGCTGTTTCGACTTTTTTGGCCAAAAGTCAAATTGAAAATTTGTTTGAAACAGAGAAGAGAAACGCATGTACGATACGTATGCGATAAGGCGGTAAACGGAAAAGGGTGAAAACGGGTTCAAAAGCGCACAAGGCGATGAGGCTGCACTCAAATATCAAAAGTCACGACGAAGAAAGCAGGTTTCGGCTCTTATTGCAATGGTATAAGGTATGGTATGGTATATGGTAAAGTATGGCATGTCGCCTGACTTCGATGTTTCGGCTTTTTTTCGGGCGCGGGCTGCACCTCACAATACATTTCGCAAATACGAATAATAACAGGCGGTAAACGATGTGCCTGTACATGCGCGCGACTCGAACTGTTGTCTGTCGTCATGTGGCAAGTCGCGATTTTCCACTCTGCGGAACAACTGCACATGTTAGGTCAGCAAAACACTTCACAGCCAACTTGCGGTGTGGCATTCCAGATTTGTTGCCAATTTTGTAACACTCTGGGGGTCACAGTCTTTATCTGATCATATTTATGCATTGGTTGCCTTGTAATGGTATTATTGGTAGTATTTGAAAGGCATCGATGACAAGTTCACACGCTTTTGTGTGTAATATTTCTATAGGTTCATTATTTATGTCAAGCTGAACTTTCATTTTAAGTGCAGGCAGGAAGCTTGTACTTCAACAAAGTAGAAATGTGGCAAGACAAAAATTCCTTAATTTAATAATAACAATAATTATAATAAAATAGGGTGAAAGAAAAGAAATGTAAAACCTTGTTAAGAACGTTTTTGATGGAGGCGATAACTAGATAACTAGATTGTAAGAATACTTAACTTAAAATCTTGGCTTTGGTTTTCAAGTTTCCATTTTGTTTTTATGCTAATTTATTTTTTGTAAATGTTTTATATTATTCTTCCTTTAAATATATTTTTTCCTATTTAAAATCTTTACACAGTATAAATATAGTACAGATACTTTTAACTAGGCGTTAAATTCAAAGCTATTCCAAAAAATTATGAACCCCTTTTTTTTTAATACTTTTAGTTTCTAAATGCATACGATAGTTATTGCACCCAAAAAGTTTTCTGTAATTTTGAAAGTGCGTAGAGGTCGATTTTTCATGGCCGAGATATCTGTGATCGATTTACCGACAGCAGCTCATCAAAGCGCAGTCCGATAGGCGGCTGCAGACATAGACTTGGCCAACAGTTCAGCAAGGCAAATATAAAAAGTGTATGCAACAATATCGAATAAATCAATCCACTTTTTGCACAGAAGCTTAGCGGAAATGGCAACAAAAAACGGAAATCAGACGTGTGGACAGTGCGTAGATGAGAGCTGAGCTAATTTGCATGTACAAATGGCGCTAATTTGAGAGAAATCTTTGCCGCGAAATTGTCGGCAAATACGTAGGCAGCCAGGCGGAAGCGGCAGATAAAGCTAAAGCCTGGCCAAGTTTGAACCGTAGCGCGTGTTCCCGCTGGCCTTTTGGCTGTAGCTGTGGCTGTGGCTGTAGTTGCGGCTCATTAAGATCTGGCTAGCGCTGCAGGCAAGGATTTTGGCATGGCCAAAAAACCAGTTGTTGTAGCTGAGGCTGAAGATGCGGTTAAATAACTCGAAAACGTCATAAAACAGAGTCACAGCCAGTCGAATTGGAAAGTGGCCAAAGGCGCGACGTCCGCCAAGCTGTCAAAAATGACACTCGCTTAAGGCCCAAACGAAAGGCTTAATTAAATAAAAGTTCAGCATATGGTAGAATTGCTCGATTGCGATTGCATCATATGGGCCAGAGAGCAGATTAAATTTGCAACCGCTGCACTCCAGAGCCAAGTTCAAAAAGCCCATAAGGGCCATTCGTATTATAAGCAGACAAATAAAAAAAAACCAACAACAACAAGCAGCAACAATAGGCGAAAAGCAACAATAAAAAAGTCTGCAAGCAAACGCAGCTTTCATTCATTAGGCCGCCGCTAGGCAAAGCCACAGTCTTAGCCATGATCAACAGTTGGCAACATTGATGCCAACGCTGGCGTCGCAGTCGACGGCGACTCCGACTCCGACTGCGACTGCTGGCAACACTGCGGCAGCCGCAGCAGCAGCAGCATCTTCAGCTCGGTCCGTTTGGGGCAGGCCAGGGGAAACCTCAAAAATTGAACGCTTGCGCTTCAGTTTCAGTCTGCAGCGAGCGTTCAGACGGTTCAGTTGTTGTTTGCCAGCGGCCAGCAGCCGCATTCAGTTACTCCCCCCAAAAACAACCAAAAAATCAAATTAAGAAAAAATTGAGTAAACGAAAAAAAGCAAGCATCAAAACCAAAACAAACGCGAGAGTTAACAACAGCTAAAAATCGATCTGTCGACCGGTTGTTGTTGCTCTTGGTGTGAACTGTTCGCTAATTTAAAAAAAACGTTTCGAAATTTTCGAATTAAACGAAATTAACACGGCGAAGTTAAAGTGCAACAATTGTTAAAAGCGTCAAACAAAAGATATGAATAAATACTTTAGATCATAAGAAAATACGTCTTTGGGAAACTGTGCGTCCAACAATAACAAAAACAGCTCACAACTTATTAGTTTCGATTGAAACTGAAAGCTACGGCCAACAAATTGGATAACTTCAATATATAAAATTTAGCATAAATTATGCTTGTGGTAAGTAATAACTAGCTAACTCGTTTTATAAGAATTTTCTTCTAATGATCAGTGCTTTTGTTGTGTTAAAAATATTCCAAGCCAGTACTTCTACCGTATAGTAAATAATTCTTAACTGCACGTGGATTGACAAACTTTTAATGGAATCAGGACTCTGCTATGAAAAACTTTTAAATAACTCCATTAACTTGTACTACTTTCTTTTATTTGTCTCTCAATTAAAATTGTGAACCCTTATGGTCACTGATCTGCAATTGCTCCTTCCCAAAATAATATTGATTTTCGGTAAGATTTCTTTACTGTTATATTAACTTTTCTTGGCTGGAATTCAATGTATTTTCTAATGACAAATGATCCTCAACTATATCCGGCTTATATTCCACAAATGAATAGGTTTATGTTAAATTTTCCCAAGTAAAAATGTACCCGATCCATCGATCGTTAGTTGTACTCGAACGTATTCTTGCATTCACTTTCAGCACTACTTAAACTTATTCAACTTAACTTATCAACTGATCTATATGAATACCATCGTAAGGAAATACTTTAGAAAGTTTTATGATGTGCTTTTACAAACAAGTAGAAAGTTAACCACTTGTCAGGTGGGCGTGGTCTATATTTTGTCTGTTAATTTAATTAAAATAAGACATACGTGCGATGATCAATTAGTAAAATCTACTAGTCAGCAACGCCCCAATTTGGCATAGTCATCATAGCAGAGTGTGGGAGTTTTGATGAGCAGCGCCCATCGATCAATAGACAATCATAAAAACATAACTCATATATCTATATATATATAGATGTTGGTTTTTGTCTCTTAGACAGATCATATTATGGAAAGTCATTTGATTTGCATGCCAAGTCATTTCTGTAATGGCTTTTTAATGCCATTTAAGATTCCATTTTGATGCGATGCCCCACAGGGCAATAAAGCAATTAATTAGCAATATATGTGGAACTCATTTGGTTCACAGATTAATCTTAACTGAAGTAAGATACGCACTTGAAGCCCATAAAGATCATCAATTGTAATGGACACCACTTTATTTCAGGGCTAATTGGGTATGAAAACAAATGTTGCATTTACCACAAATGGCAGTAGAGTGAAGGCTTGTGGCCAAGACGAACGATGTGTTGTTTGTGTTGCCTTTGCCGCAGTTTGTCTTTGGCTTTAACTAAATTAAGTCGTTTACATTCCAATCAAGTTTTATTTTTTTATTATTGAATTGAAGGTTTTTCTGGTTCTTTGATTTGCCACTTTCATGAAAGCCAGAGCGAATTTTAAGCATTCCTTAAAACACACCCGACCATATTCAATTGCGGCTTATGCAACTGGCTACAAAAAATATATAATATACAAAAACTATTGTTGTTGCTGCTGCTGCTGCGAACGACCTGTTGCAAAGTTGAGAGTTGGCGCTGGGCTTTCAACTGATCGCTGACCAGGCAGCCAGTCAGCCAAGTCATCAGTGAAGACGTCCCAAAACGCAAGATGTGTGCATCTGTCGTCTGTTGTTGTTGACATGCAATAAAATTTCACTTTTCGCCATTGCATAATTGCAGTTTGACAATGCTTAAAATTGATTATGTGTCTGCATCTTCCTTGCCAAACTGCTGATTTCACCTCAGCATCGGCCAAAATTAGCAAGCTGCCACATATATCATGTACAGACCCAAACAATGATCACAGATTTCTCGCCGCTTGACAAGACCTTAAATTTTAAATAAACAAGCATAAGCATGTAAATGTCAAATATCTGTCACAAAATACTAAATAAAAACTGGGAAAGTTTAAGGTGATTGTGAAAAAATGTGATTGAAACACATGTTATTTCAATTGAGAGATATATTTTGAATCTATGATCTTGAGATACACCTGTTAATTCTTTATACATATTGTTTTCCTCTTTGCATTGACATTTTTATCTGTAAAAATATTAGAAACTATAACCTATAACACCTTTTCATCCAACATACCAATATTTATAATCCTAAAAAATAAAACTGTGACTCTCCGATTAGTGTATCCTGCCAATTTATAACATGTTTGCAGTGTAACGAATAGTGTTGTTTTATTATAATTAAATCAAAGTAAAAGCGCAACACACACTCATTCACGATCGGTTCATTTACAAGGCATTCGATTCATGAGTTCAAAACGCCCGCACAGTACGAGTGCGAGTACGTGTATCGTGTCTGTAGATCTGTATCCATCCACAGGCCATGCACGAAATTGTGCAACTGTCAAAATAACAATTTACCATGCTAAAAAGGTTTGCTTTTCCAACAGCACGTTAATCACATAAATCAGAGACAGGCAACACCGACACCGAAACCGAAACCGACACCGACACCTGACTTAAAGCGGCGTCCCTTGGACTCAGATATCCATATCCATGTGGAGCTCCAGCTGCTGCTATGTCTGGCATCAATTGTACTTGTTGAAATAATAATGCATTTGACAGTGCGCGTAAATAAATCTGAATTAAGTACTGTGCATAATTGTGAGCACGCAACACAAAGTTTCTTTTGTGGGGGATTTAGTGGCAAGTTCGTTGCCTAAGTCTTTTGTTTTTCTATGACCCTTTCCATATTACGTTAAACGTTTTGATGATGAGTTGGTGAGCCATTATTGTTATTATTATAGTGCTGAAAGGTCAACAGCAGTCCAAGTTCCCCCTCCTAACCCAAGTGGCACACGACGCTGCACACAATGTAAGCGATTTTACATAATACACAAAAATACTGCAACAATGTGGGTAAAACAAAGCGGTAGCCGCAGATGAAAACGCAGCAGCCCAAGCAATCGCAGTAACAACAAAGCAGTTACCACTTGAGCTGGGCAAATGACGACGACAACGCCGACTCGATCATCTTCATCTTCCGAAAAGCCAGATGCTCTGGTGTCGATAAAAGTGAAACCAAAATTGCCCATGTGTCTGGTGCTGACTGTGGAGTGCCGAGTGCCATTGACATTGCATTTTTACCTCAACGTGCCATTAGATGCAAACAGCAAAAAACAACAACAGCAGCAGCAACAATAACAACAACAACAACAACAGCAAAAAAAAAACAAAAAAAGAAAAGATTTGCCTTCGCCTCCTCCTTCTCCTTGGGTTGATCAAACAACTATTGCGCGAAGACGCGCAAACAATGGGCGAACATTACGCGAATGCGCCCGCAAAAAAAAGAAAAAAATAGCCAAAACAACAACCGAGCAACTTTTTTGTTTGTGTGTTTTTCACTCTGTGTAAATTTATTGTAATACGCGCCCATTGGTAATTTTGTATTATTTTTTATTTGTATTATGAAATACTGCGTAGATATACCATTTAAATATATTTATTTTGGCTTGGCCAATCGCTAAACTTAGGATTTTCACTCTTCATATGAGCCTATCATAATGGTTGAGCAAATTTGTTTAAGCCATTATCTAATCTCTGTTGTTATCACATTCATATTCAATTTGATCAAACACATGTCAAATGTGACGGGGCTCGACCCGAACTTCAGCTCGTTATCGGCCCCATCGGCAAACTTGACCTCTAGTTAATTAACAAAGACAAGCATGTTCACAGCCCATGGTTTGCATAAAGACAATAAACTGGTAGAGTGGCAAAATGATCTGCGTATCGACGATTTCTGTGGACATAGTTAAATAAACCAAACGAAACCAAAACTCAATTAAACGCACATAAATATGCAAATCGATCTTAAATGAATTGTAACAAGCAATGAATATCGTATGAATGGATACAAAATCGATAAAGCTGTTGCCCAATACACACACATAGACTATGTATATATACATCAAAAGATGGCTGACATGTCAAAACACGACAATCAGACTCAGACTCAATTCCACCGCAAAACGCAAACAAAGATTGGAAATCTCTTGACAAACCCGCAGAGGAACCACTTGAAAGAGCGCCTCGTTTTAGCTTTGATTTTTTAGTGTGAAATTATGCAAATGTCATCGGCTTATTATAGATACGGGTAGACAGGTGGACACACACACACACACAAGCACAACAATTACTCGTCATTTTATGAGACTGCGCTTTGATGCTACGACAAAACATGGTAGCAACAAAGGCAGTTAAAAGCTCATAAAATACTATAACAAATTTATTGAGCAAGCACAAGCAGAGATCATGCCGTAGAAATATATACAGAAGCTGAAATACCCTTAAGGAATAAAAAATGTGAAACAAATTAATTAAATGAAAATAAGTATATATACTAAATCAAATAATACAATAAAATTTAAAACCACTTAAAATGGTAGAAATTATTTGTTCATTTTTAATATATGGGTAGGTTTATAAACATTTTATTATTATGAAATATTTGCATTATTGTAAATTTCTTCAAAAAAAAAAAATGTTAGTCACTTCTTATAAAAACAGCAGATTAACAAACAGAAAATCAAAAGTGTTTACTGCTTACTATCAATTTAAGTTTAACTGTTTTTATATACTTATCTAGCTCTATAAAAGTGTATGTTAAAAAGGGTTTTACCCGCTCTTATATATGGGTATAGCAATCAATCGAATCATTGGGCGTTAACTAGCCAGCTCATGAAATACATTTTATTACCACTTATAGTTATTATGATATTTTATTGCAATTTATGATATTGCTGCATATCATTGGGGCTTACAAAATCAAATATTAATATTTATGCTGGCCTACATAGAGCATAAACAAACAAACATAAAATTTGCGCAGACATCGCCGGATTGCGTTACCCACCAGGCCAGACCCAATCAGATAAACAGCTCGCAACTTACGGGCAGGTTTTCTTTGGCCAAATTTACAAATGACTCGGTGGCAGCTGCTTAATAGTGCGTGGATTGTGGATGCCACTGGACGGTGTCCAGTTGCTTAAGCAATCGTAACCGAAGGAATGCAAAATACAGCTGTTAAATGGAAAATATGAAAAATGCAAAATGCAAAATGCATAATGCAAGATGCAAAATGCGTCTTCTGAGATGGTCGAACGGCGATCAGCGGGCGTGAAATTAATCACAGAGCGAGACAGACGATTCCCCTACGGCGGCTGTCAGCTTAAATTACTGGACAATGCGACGTATATGAGGTGCCATTTTTCAATGGAACTGGGTTACTCAGTCTTCAAGTCTTGCAGTCTTTCGGTCTTTCTCAAGTGAAGTTTCAATTTGGCCTAAAGATGATTATGTAAGTGTGTGGTACTTTTCACTCGTTGTTGGCCTCTTCTGCTTTATAGTAGCGTAAAAAAAATAAAATAATAATAATAAATAACAGCGAAAAAAAAAAAAACAGAAAACAATTTAAGCCCACGCTTTAAACAATAAAACGTACCATAAATATAGACAGCTTGGCTTTTGTGCATTGATTTATTGCTAATTTATAAAGCCGGCTCGATTGTTAAATCATTTTTACACCTTACCGCTTGGGGGGAACTTGCGGAACTCAGGCGGGCCAATCTTATAGATGGTAAAATGATAATTAAAAAGTATTTATTAAGCATTTTTTGCATTAGTTTTATGTTGGAATCGCACGCAAATGGATTTACGGGCATACCAACAAATTAAGATAAAGTGCAGATTTGTGTTTTTTCATATTTATTTTTTATAACAGCAGGGGAAAGTATGGGAAATATATGAAAAATGTTATTCACTTTTTTAAATAAATATAATGTTACCTAAGCACATATTTGAATTGAGGTTGTTGTTTAGGTGTTTTTAAACATCATTTAAAAGAAAACTCACATTAAACAGTTGATGATTTGGGTAAATAAAGAGGAAACATAAGATCGTATGGGTTTTGTAAATATTGTGCTTCCGCAAAGCGTTTCAAATGTTTTTTTGTTTTTATTCACATATTTCCATGTTAAAAAACTGAATGAAATTAGAAGACAAAAAACCAAGAGATGGAAAAAATTTAATTTCATATACATTGAGCTAAGCTTTTAGCTAGTGTTGTAGTTGTAGATGGAGTCGTAATATAGCCATTAGATTTCCCAGTGCCTTGGCTTGGTTGGGCATTACAATTTATGATGATTACCATTTTCGAAGGCATGTGTATAAGGCTGGCAACTTGATTAGCACGAATGACGACCGCAAAGCAAGCCACTGTCGAATTGACGATTTGACGACTTGACGAACCGCTGCCCGTTGTAGCTAAGGCTGGCGATGATTTCCATAGTGAAATTGACGCAAATGAGCATCAAGGCGGACAACAACAACTCTATTGATTTTGTGGCTTTTTATTTAGGCAACAAATAAATGAAGAAAAAATCGAAAGAAAATAGTTATATGAAAAAAAGCAAATCAGGCATCAGACAGAAAGTTGGCAATAAATTTTGTGGCAGTGCAACCAGAAAAACAACGTCATATATTTTTCCGTCTGCAAATAATTTCCCATAAAATGTTGCAGTTGCTTTTTTGTTTGCCTATTGTGGCCGTATGTTGTTTATTGGCCGTCAAACTGTAATTGAGCCAGGAGTTTCCACTATGCCCTTTGACAGAACTTGAACTTTAACATTGTATTGAGGCGGCGCCACATAAAGCATTTTTATTTAAACCGGAAAATTATTGTTAATATAATTATAATTTTAATCATGATGAGAGCAGCTCTTTTGTGTGAAAATAGCAAAGTCATGTCGAAATTTGATTGATCTCGTAAATGAGATGCGGAACGGGTGTTTAAAAAGGCCAAAAAGGAAAGAAACACATAATGGCCATAGAAAGTTACATCCAATCAAATAAAATTCAAGGAAAAGCAGCCATTTTACGTACAACTTGTTGATGAGCTGTTAAATTAAGAAAATAGTAATTAATAATTTGTATTATGAAGTAAAATGTGGCTGATTCAATATGCCCTGGGTTAAATAGGGGTTCGCTAAGGGGTCGCTAAGATTCAAAATCCATCGGTTTTTATACTATGTGAATAAAAATGCCTATTGCTGTGGATTAAGAGAGAAATACCGATAAATGGAAAGAGCTAAAAGGGAGTGAGAGAGAGAGAGAGAGAGAGAGATAGAGAGAGATAGAGAGAGAAGAAGACGGAGACATGCAAAAACAGAGAAAGGCGACTTCGAAATTTCTTCTGCTAGATATATAGATATATAAATATATAGATTTGATTTCTGAAGAAACACAAATATTTATTGATCTGTCTATTTATAAATATCTGCCTTTCCAGCAATATGCCCCTTTTATTATTATATTACAAACATATCTATAGATAGATAATTTCTTGACAATCAATTTTAGCTCTGCCTTAGTTTCGCTTTTTTAATCCAAATTTAACCACACCGATCGCATTTTTTAGTTTCATTCCGCATTGCTGATTTAATAATTTAATTGCGCCCAAAACGAAATCAATGCACAAACCAAATCAAGCACCAATTGTAAAATTTGGCTAAAAACAGAGGTAAATCAGAAAGCCAAGTGCCAAGTGGCAGAAACGTGACTGCCAAAATCCTATGCCGAAAACCGCAACTCAATGTAGACTCAGACCAGACCCACTTAGAGAGCGACAGGTGGTCAGATAAGTTTGCTTTGGCTTGTCTTTGGCTTGGATTCGGTTGTTGGGGATGTTGGCGCACCACTTGTTGATGCAACAATTAGTCTAAACTTTCAGCAGCGTCCAAACAAGCGTTGCAAGGCAATTTGCAAAAGCAGACAAAATAAAAAAAAAAAACGTTTCCGAGACACAGTCAAATGCCAGGGCCAGAAATCAATCGTCAAGCTGTTGAAAATTGCAAATTGTCTAAAAAAGCAACGCAATACTCAACCAACCTCTCTCCCCCTACTTATCTCTCTTACTCTCATTCCTCCACCTCCTTCGCAACTCTGTGGCTGGTTACGTGCTGTAATGCGTTATGATTTGCCGTCTTTGCAAATGCCGGAAAGATGAACATGCACAGATAAGCGAACCATCGCTATATTGTGGGTACTCGTTGCCGAACTCAAATATAATCGTACTAACTGAAGGTTGCTACCAAATTTATAAAGTTGTAATTGAACGTGTAACTGTAACGGGTTTAATTGAAAGGAACTGTAGTAGTTAAAGGTCTTATATAGCTTTTAAAAAATTAATAATCATTAATATAAGTTGTGTTTTATATCTTTAATAAGAACATTCCATATGGACACTTTTTTTAATGAACTGAGGATTTTCATCTTTGGTAAACCTCAATAAATTGTATTTAAGTCAAGCCATTTCCTTTATCCTTTATATTTCTGTTGTACCTTTCTTTTATATTCTTGTAAAAGTCGAATGTTCCCAAGAATTAACCACATATCAGAAAGTATGGATTTTTCTTAAAACTACAGCATGACCAGTTTTTCATAAATTAAAGTATCTCAATTTAAGCAGACAGGTTCCCAAGGTGACAATTACGCACGTATTTCCTGTTCAAATGATTTGAGTGTCATTACAAAATAGCTTAAACTTTTATTTAGCACTCAAGCTGATAGTTTCAATAACTTTAATCGCCCATTTCTTCATGTAACAATTATACTTGCGAGCAACACTTGCATTTTATGGTCTCAAATATTCCGAGATTATTTGAAGTCCGCTCTATTTAGTGCCGCCCAAGGCAGCATCTATTGCCATTGTCGCAAATGAGGCTTGAACTGTGCACTCTACCATGCCGTTTCCAAAAGGTGCTTAGCCAAGCTTATGAAGCCATCAAGTAAATGCCTCTATTGCGGGCCCTAACAGTAATTAGCATAATTGCCAAAATTAAGCTCCACTCTCTGATTGATCTCATCCGCAGAGACATTTCAACACGCTGCCCTGGGCGTTGCTGGCGGCGCTGCTGCTGGCGGCACTGATGCTTCAGCTGGCAACTGCCACAGCCGAGGCGGGCCCGGAGGCCGAGAACGTCAGCACCGAGAGCAATGAGATTATACCCAGGGAGGCGATACAGAAGCTGGACTACTCGGTGCGGCAGGCGCTGTTGCGTGCCATCGACAAGTTGGAGCGGGAGGAGGCCTCTGCCTCAACCAATGCCGAGCCGGAGACGGAGCCGGAGGTGGCGCCCAGTACGCCGCTGCCGTTGACCCGCAATGAGATCACCACACTGGCCGCGCCACGTGAACGTGAGGAGATACTCGAGGAGAGCACAAGCTCATCCGATGCCGTGGTGCCCACAGTGCAGTTCTACACGGCCACCTTTGACGAACGCAATGCGCAGGAGCAGCTGCTCTCCTCCTTCATCGATCGCTCCAAGCTGTGGAAAAAGACAACGCTGCGCAAGCAAAGCGGCAGCGCCGCCAACTCGCCCCTCTCCCCCGACTCCAAGGAGTCCGAGGTGGGTCCGGACTCGCGTCAGCTGACGCGCAGCGTGGACAGCTCGCTCGGCAGCAATGAGATTGCGCTTGACGGCAGCAACGAGATCAAGTTTGAGATACGCAACGTGAAGAAGGAGACGACAACGACATCTACGACCACGACAACAACCACGCCCAGGCCACGCACCACACGACGTCGCACCACCAGAACGACGACAACGACAACAACAACAACGCCCCGTCCCACACACAATGAGGATGGCGAGAACATTGAGCTGGTTGACAAACAGGACATACGCATACAGGAGGCGCCGCTGGTGACCGCCTTCACCGTGGACTTGGACGAGCGGGGCACAGCGCAAAAGTTTCGCCCGCTGTTGCAGGGTGCGCAGAGCTATCAACAGCAGCCGCAGCAGCAACAGTTGCCACTGCCACACGTTGGCCCCACCATAACCAAGCTGAACGTGCTGGAATCGGAGCTGCCCGCATCGTCGTTGACCACGCAGAGCCCCACCAGCACCACGAGCACCACACAGACGAGCCCGAACCATGTGGGTTTCTCCACCACGCCCGCATTCCTCAGCGGCAGCAGCACGAACAACAACTACATTAAGGTAAGATGGCAATTGAGCAAACGACAATACCCTAATTTTGTTTTATTGTCCAAACTTAGGAGCCAGTGGCCAGTTCGAGTGTGACCGCACCGGTGCCGCCCAGCGTCAATAGCTATATCATTGAGCGGCAGCGCGCCCTGGAGCAGCAAATCTATCAGCTGAAGCTGCAGGCACAACAGCAGCAGGCGCTGATCTTGCGCCAGTTGAAGCTGCTCGAGGAGCAGAGTCAAACTCGTTACCAAGTTGCGCCGCTTGCGCAATCAAGCACATTGCAGCCGCTGCAGCAACAGCAGCCACTGCAGCAGCAACAGCAACAGCAACAGCAGCAGCAGCAGGTGCAACATGCATCACTGGAGGCAATACAAACGCTGCAGCCGCCCTCGCCTGGCTATTCCATTAGACCTTCGGTGGAATTTATACCCAGCACACATACGAAGACCATTATCTATCCCACATATCCAATTGAGCAGCAATTGCCGCTGCGCGAAGCCGTTGCGGCTCATAAATTTGCCCTGCACGGCAGCAACAGCAACAGTAACAACAACAACTATCAGAAACTGCCAGCGGCGACGAATACGGTGCAACAAATTTTCCAAAATTTGCAACAAAATCTGCAAAAAACAGCGGAACATGCTGTCAGCATTAACCAAAATACCAATAGCATTGCCAGCAGCAGCAACAACAACAACAACAATAATCACTTACAGCTACAAGCCTCAAATCAGTTCAACTTTGCGCCTGCGGAGGCGTCGCGGTTGCAAGCACCGCCCCAGAATAATTACCAACCATTTCAGCAACAACAGCAACCGCAGCAACCATTGCTGCTGCCCAGCTATGTGAGCAATGCGGTTTTTCAGCAACAACAGCAACATCAGCAGCAGCAGCAGCAGCAACAGCAACAGCATCGAGCGCGTCTCTTTCGCCAGGAAACAGGCACCGGCAACTTTGGCCTAAACAATGAAAATGTGGAAATCCAGCCGAGCAACTCCTTTGGAGCCACTATTGTGAGCCAGCAAAATAATCTAGATAATCAAAATTTCTATCGCCAACACTTGACGCCGCTGCTCAGTAATCAATTGCAGCAAAACGCGCAGCAATATCTACAGCAGCAACAGCAACAGCAGCAACTGTTGCCGCAACAATCAAAAGCAACAACAGCAGCAGGAACGGGCACGCCCAGCGTGAGCTCAGGTAATTTAAATACTAGACTAAATAGGCCTTACGATCATTTAAGTCAGTTTAATAGCTTAAGAAATCTTGACGAATTAAAAGTAATTAGTAAAGTTTTAGCTCTCAACCATGGCATACCGCAATTTGCATCACAAAACCTGCACTACAATGGTGCCTTTTGAGCACCAGCAACTGCACCACCACCACCAAGCACAAACTCCGTCTACTGAGAACCAACAACCAACACCATTCCACAAAATGCACATCCAAATTCTAGCACCACAAATCCAATCAATCAATTCCCTGAGCAGGATGTCTGTTGTTCCATACCTACCCGTTAATTAAGTTCTTCTTGCAACATCTTTGTAAATACTCACACTAAAGCATAAGCATAAAAATAATGAATACGCAACAAGGACTATCGAAGAAATAGCCGACTCTGAAGTGGATGTGACGTGGCGTTTAAATGCTTTGCTTGGCTAAAATCTAAATGTCGAAATGTAATAATTATTTATTTTTATATGAATAAAGTTTATGATAAAGTACAAGAAAATACAGAAATTTATTTATTTATTGATAAATTTCTATGTACGTAGTGGAGTAATCATTCCAAGATCTGCGGAAAGTTGGAAAATATAATTTTTCATATTTAAGGAAAAGTTGCATACTTTCGGGCGGTTCGGTTAATACTCAATTTCAGTAGATTGCCACCAGTTAGTATGCTCACAATTAAAAACATTTTTTTTAAATATTGCCTACTTGTAGGCAGTAATTAAAAACAGTTCGGGTGTATCAGTTTTATAGATATTACTTCGCCATATTCTCAAAAATGTTGATTTGATATTTAAATTTTTTTTTTAAATATTTGTCTGGTAAGAGATAAATAATTGGCAAAATCTCAAAATATCAAATTTTTCAGCTATTTTGATTATCGGAATATCCTTTGGTACACAGACAGCCCTTCTCCTGTTGAATACAGGATATATTTCAAAAATAAATATATATCCTTTTAAAACGATTTTATTATCAGTACCCTTTCACACTTTCCAAGGATGTGCTAGATTATTAATCCAAATGAACCAATATAAAAAATTTTTTAATATTTTCAGTTATGTCAGTAGAATTTTTTTTGTTTATTGCACAGTTACAATATACATGTTCTCATTCATATAATTTATTACAACTAAATTACTACCATATATATAAAAAATATGTGGGGGCTCTCTTTCCGTTATAACTATTACTGAGTTGGGCGTTGAGGAGAGGGGGTGGGGCGATTAGTGTTAACAAAACAACAGCGATGCTTACAAAGAGCTGAGAAAGCAGAAACTTAAACTAGTCTAGAACTATAGCTTAATAGTTTAGTTTTTCTTCATACTTATTTGTTTTGTTTTGATTTCCTCAAATTCATAGCTGCAGGGCAATAGTTTAACAATTTCAACAGGTGCGCTCAATAGAACATAACAAAATAATGTTACTCAGTTTATTCTCTTTTCCTATCTTTTGTTAGGGAGCGTTCTTAGCTATGCTATATACGTGTGCGGCATATAGCGTTTAACTAATATGGTACATGGACTTTTTTTTGTGTTTTTTCATAGGTTTTTTTTTATAAAAAAAATAGTAGAATTCGTTTTGAGCTTAACAAAAACGCAAGCTAATTAAACCAACAGATTGGAGTAATGTGCACTCATCCATTTATATAAATGTATATAATGTGTATGTATATAATAAATATTTTTTCTTTTTGTATGTTTTCTTGGTGTTTGAACTAAGTTAATGTAAAATGTATCACTAGTCTCTATATGTATGTATATATAAAAAATATTCCTCTACATTCGTATAATTTGCTCAAGTCTTAAGAATACAGTTGGTTTTCAATATGAATTTGACAGTTTTTAAAACACGCAATGTGCGCGTTTAAAAGGGAGGGTGGGGGATAATTTAAAGAAATTTTTCTTTGCTTTTTTCATTCTTGGTCAGTTGCGGGGTTGCAGGGGGCGGGGTGTCAATTAGTACAAACTGACTATGTGTCTATTTTAGTACTAATCTTAATATGCTTATCTATAAGGCTAGTTAGTTCAGTTACAAATAATTAATTATATCATTTCTTGCATGTTTCTTTTTGCTGTTGTGGTTGTTGTTGTTGTTGGTCTGCTCCAACTCTTTCTTAATAAGGCACAGATATTTGTTACATCAGTTTCATCTAGTTTCTCTTTTATACACATAAATACTTTTCGCTCAATGCAAATATATACCAAAAATAATTACAAAAATGTACAGCTTAGGTGGGAAGGCGTCTCTATCTCCAGCAGACAGCGGGGAAGACTACACCTCCACGCCATAGTTGCGATCGACGACGTAGTCGTAGCGCTGTTGCTCTGGCTTGGCCTCAGTGGCCTGTGTCGATGCGACAGGAGCGGGAACGGTGACAGGGACAGAGTTAATAACAGGTGCTGGGGTGATGGCTGGAGTGGGCGTGCCTGCCGGCTTAGACATCGCACCGGCGGTTGATCGATGGTGATGCTCACTGAGATTCTTATTCCTATTACTGCTGGCCACCAGAGCCGTATTAATGGCAATGGCTGTCTCGGCGACATTATCCTCCTCGTCGTCATCGTCCTCCTCTTCCTCTTCGATGGCATCCGCATCGGGCAGCATGAATTCGATGGGCAGCTCGGGCACGGAAAGTCCCTTGCGCGTAAAAAAGGAGATTTTCTCTCTGAAAAGTGGCCAAAATAAGCAACTAGCCATACTATAAGCAATAAGTTTTACTCACTTGAAGGAGACCAAATCTGGGCAGCCTTTGGGTACCTTGGTTTTGCGTAATTTGTGTATTTCTTTGGTGGTCTTCATGAGCAGCTTCTGTAGCAGACGCTCCTCGGGGCACTTGGTGGGATCGGCACGTGCCACCAGACGCTGGAACTCTTCGTTCTCAATGGCCCAGGCCGCAATCAGCGGGTCCTTGTTATCGCAGGCCTTTTGAAGACTGCAAACAAAGGGGGTAAGCATGAGCATTGGGTATAAAATAGGTTCTATTTCATTTTCTTTGACTACTTACACTTCCTTGAGGTTCTGCAGCTTGGAGATTTGATCGTTGAGAAAGAAGAGCTTGCTGTGCTGCGCCTGCAGATCCAGCTCCAGGTCCAAACTAGTGCGTGGTATGTGAGTATGATGTAGCTCTAAAATGTATCGAATCCGCATTAGATATACAGCTTAGATGGCAGCAGCAGTTGGGACTTACTTGTGACTGACTTGGTTGTCTTGGGGTGGAACCGCAGCGAGCGCCGTTCCACGGCGCCTCGATGGAAGGTGTGTGGCGTGACGCCAAAGTGCATGGCCGAGTCGGAGTCGCTGCGATTGAGTCGGCAGTTGTAACGGTTCTTGCTGACCGCCGCCGAGGGCGTAAAGGTCTGCGAACGCTTCACGGGCCTGTCGTCCAGCAGCTGCGACTGGTTGCGCAGCTTCTCCGGTGGAAAGGCACAGTCTGTGTTAGTTTCCTTATCGGCATACTCCTGCTTCATGTTCTCCAGGTAGGCGTCGAGCATGTAACCAGCTGTGAAGTCGATAAAAGTTTAAGAATTAGTGGCTAGTTCGAATATATATATTCAACTGTTTGCTACTCACAGTGCGTTAGGCCGAGTGTGCCCACCAGCTGCTGCTCGTCCTCCTCGTCATCGTCGTCGTCGTCATCGTCGCTGCACTGCTGCTCATTGAGACGCACATGCTCGGGCAGCTCCTCGGCTATTTGCGCCTGCAGTTCCAATGGCGGCGCCTGGTTGCGCGTCAGTGTTGAGGTTTGCGATGAAGTTATTGTGGACTCATCCGAGGATTCCTCTCGGTTGTTGTTGCTGCTACTGTTGGCTGCGACGGCGGCAGCTGCAGCCGCCGCGCTCGTGGAGGGAAGCTCCAGCGACTCGAAGCTGGGTATTAACTTGGAACTGAGCACATTGTACCACTTGAGTGTGGAGTCTTCCGGATTAAACTCAGCCATGCTGATCAGCACAGTGCCCTGGTGTAACAAAAACGGAATTAGAGCTTTCTTGGATTTAAGGAAAATCCGTTAATACTCACAATAATCTCCTCCTTTTGTCCCGTCATGCTGACCACAGTTACCTGCAGGCTCTTGGTTAGCAGCTTGTCCAGCGATATGGGCACCGCGAAGGTGTCATTGAAGACGGGCTTCTGGAAGTCGCCCAGAGCCTTGGTGCGTATGGAGGTCAACGAATTGGGCAGCAAAGCGGCGCGCAAGTAACTACAAATGGGAAGAGGACCAAATGAGCAACTGCCTCCACATGGAATTAATTAAGCACACTTACACCTGCGAGTTGTCCGTTGTTGCTGTCCACAGGGCTGACAGATTGTTGGCACGCTCCAGGGACACGACGAGCACGCCCTCCTGCTTCAGATACTTGAGTCCGATTTGCACCTGGGCCAGTTCCTTACGCGGCAGATGCGCACGCGACGCCTCAAAGACGCCTGAATCGCCGGCAACGGATTCGTTGCTCACAGCTGCCGACACGGAACGCGTATTCGAGGTGGAGGAGGAGCGACTAAGCATCTCTTGGGGGAGATCCAATAGCGAGGGCTTCTCTGAGATGGGCGACAGCGGCGCATTCAGATTGAGCGGTGAGCTGACGTTCAGCTTCTGCAGCTTCGCCTCCAGCATCATGCAGTCGAGCACTGTGGAGTCCAGGTCATACGGATGGGCACGCACAGCAGCCAGGGCCAATGGCACGGTTGGCGGAGCTGTGTAGGCGGGGGGCGCGGGCAGCGTTGGCAGCGCATTGGCATAGGTAGGCTCCTCCTTGAGCGTTGTCTGTGGCTGTGGCTGATCGGCAATCGCATTGTACTTCATGGGTGAGGCGGGCGGCGTTTCCATGGAGAGGCTGCTGCGCGGCGACAGCGA
The DNA here is from genome assembly GCA_004143825.1 of Drosophila micromelanica. Classification (NCBI taxonomy): domain Eukaryota; kingdom Metazoa; phylum Arthropoda; class Insecta; order Diptera; family Drosophilidae; genus Drosophila; species Drosophila micromelanica. The sequence goes on along the minus strand of SCDY01000647.1, from coordinate 41,615 downwards.
CACCTCCGAGGCTGGCTGCGGCAGCGTCTGTTGCTGCTGCTGCTGCTGCAATTGTTGTTGTTGCTGCTGCTGCTGCTGCAGGGCTGGATGGACTGGTGGCAGGCGCTGTTGCTGGAATAGGCGTTGCGAGCGTCGCTGCAGATCGACCACATCGATGGGCGACTCACCCACAGCAAAGGGATCTATGTAGATGTCCGTGAAGCTGAGCGCGCTCTTGCTGCTAGCTGTGGAGAGGGAGCCCAGGCTGCTGCCGCTGCTGATCGAGAAGGTGCTCTCCGAAGAGAATGACTTGAGGCGCTCCTCCAGCAGTTTGGTGGACTTCAGCGCCTCCTGAAGCTTGTCCAACAGCAGCTGTTTCTCCTCGTGGAAACGCAGCCGATTCGCAATGCACGTGTTGGTCGCCTCGTACGCCTCCTTGAGGTCCTCTTCCAGCTTGTGGCGCGTCTGCTGTATGACCTGTTTCTCCTCGGCGCTGCGCGACTTGAGCGATATGCTGTTCAGGTCGTTTAGGAGCTTCTCCTTCTCCTGGATGAGCAGTATGCGATCCTTGTCCGACTCCAGCTGACCCGGTTCAATGCGCTCCACATGATCGGCCAGCTGCTGCTGCAGCTTCTTGATGTGCTTGCGCCACTCCGCGTACTGCAGCTTCGTCTTGGCCATCTCGGCGAACCGGGCGCCGCCATTCAAATGCTCGCCGGCGCCGCACAGATCCGTCTGGCTGGCCACGCACACGCGATCAAAGGGCGAGGCGGCGCTCAGTAGGTCGGCGTTCTCCTCGTTGATCTGCTGGCGACTCAGCTCGTTTTTGATCTGCACCAGGCTGCGCATCAGCTCCTCGCGCACCTTCTCCCCGGACACGAGCGATTTGTGCACCTTGAGCATCTCCTCGCGTATCGCCTGCACCTCGGCAATGTCGTAGCAGCCGTTCTCGCGCGCATTGATCTTCTCGCCGACAGAGTAGAGCGTGTTCATGCCACGCTCCGTGTAGGATATATCATTGGTAATGTGATTCAGCTCCTGCTTCAGTTGACGCACGCGTTCACGTGCCAGCATCAGATCGGCGCGCAGCAGCTCCGGATCGTGTCGGCTCATAGAACTAGACGACGAACACACTACGAGAGAGAAAGAGAGAGAGAGAGTGGGATAAACGAATAAGTATGATTGCTTACAATTTTAAAACATCTTTATCTTCAGATACTGATCACTTTGGCATAAAATGTAAGTCTAACTTTAAACTCTATTCAGAACAGTTAAGTATTAGAAACAGGAATACCAATAAATAAGCTATCTTTTCTGTATCATTTCTGTTATGTTCTGTTATGTATTTGTTCTTTAGACGTAGAAAAACTTTACTGTGATTCTATTCTCGTCATACATCATAAATTAATAGGCATAGAAAGTGAAGCGGATAATTGATCGTTAATTGTAAAACGCATATTCGATTAATGAATTTTGTATTATAGCTTCGAGGCTTGATGGAAATAAAGTTGCAGAGAGAAGGGGATAGGCTTTCGATTGTTGATTGTATTGTATTGGTAAAAAAAATTCGTGTTCTTAGAACCCAATAATAAAAGTTCTCATTTATTACATTTTCTTATCTACAGAATACTGTAAGTAAATTCATATAAGTACAGACATATACCTAACGATATCTAAATAAAATAATTGTCATTTTGTAAAATATCGACTAATGTAAAAAGCTACTTTAAAAAGCGCTGCACACATGACCAGAAAATGTGGCTATAAACTGACCGGTATGTGGTTATCATTGGACAGTAACTGTGAAATCTCTTATCATTGTTGTTCGACAGCAACAATAATTATCAAAAAGCAGAAAATGTTTAGCCACGTGATAGCAAAAATAGGGAAAATTCCTATATATAAATATTCGAGTGGACTACTTACAGCTGCTGCGACTCGCCGCCAGTTTGTTCAGGTGATTATATTCCTCCTGGGCAAGATTCAGACGCTGCTGCTTGACATCGTACATCTCGCGTTTGTTCTCCAGCTGATCCTGTGCCGCGGATAAGTAGTCGCTGAGCATCTGCTCCTGCACACTCTTCCACTCCTGGCGGGGATCCTCGAGCTGTGTGCTTTGGGCAATGTGGTTGATATAGTAACGCCCAATATTTGAATCGTAGGCCTCCTCCCAGCCCACGGGCAGCTCATCGCCCACACAGTCCTCGAAAGATTGCGGTTTTGTGTACCTGCAAAGAGAATAGAATTGAACAGATACGGGTTAGCCGTGTTGTGCCTAGTGTGAAAATATGGGTATCTTATTTTGGCCAAGTATATTTAGCTTATCAGCTTGTTTGCATAAAGACAACAAATCGCTAATGAATTTCCGTCGAGAAGATGGAGATTTTTTGTTATTTTTATTGTATTTGTTTTATTTTTTGCCCTATCTTTGATACATCGTAACCTGTTTACCGTCTGTGGCCAAGTATTCCCACGCCAACTAATTGGAAGCGTTTCTCTGGGCCCATTCGATAAGATTAGCGACAACTTTGTCTGGTATTTCCTGTGTGCATTTTTTTCGGTAAAAGTGGGCAAAAAAAAATAAATAAACACATTTCTTAGAGTCACAAATATTTACCATGCAGCATTAGCACTTGCCTAATGGAATGTTTTTTTTTTATCTCTCTCTCCCTCTGACTTGTTGTTGCCATACGATATGCATCTTACCCCTTGTACTGTCTAATCTTATCGAGGTCGCAATTTTCCCGCTGCGGCAAAAGAGCTAATGACAATGACGTTGTCGTCACTATTTTTGTTGTCGTTGCCATTGGTTGTTGTCGTCGCTGCGGCTGAGCTTTTTCCTTTATAATTTTTGTTCAGTTATTTGTGTGCGAAATTCAATTTCAATATCAGCACAGACAACAACATTTTCGCATTCCAATGATAATTACTAATCTTCATAAATTAATTGCTCGAATAGGTACACACGCACACACACGCTGTATACACTTTGATAATGTGCTTCAATTGAAAAAATATTTGTTGTTTTCTTTAAGGCTGGCATATTTATATGATTTGTTAATTAATCATTGCTGTGGAATTCGCGCGGCCATTAAAAGAGCTGCGCGCAAAAAGCGGCCCGACACGATAATAAAATGTGCGCCATATGCGCCAGATTTATGTACGTGTATATATATGTATATCTATATATATAATACATATAGAGTATGTGTGCATGGTTCAACTGTCCGACAGTTGCGCATTCACTGGGAAATTTCCAAGAATAAAACTTGTTGCCGCAGTAGCTATAGCCATGTTCCATGATATGCCATAGCCCAAAAGAATCTATGAGTTTACAAAACAGGTATATCGCCTAAAATAAAGATTAACGTTTCCATTTTTTGGCGTTCAGCAATTCTTAACATCGGAAAATATATATGTAAACAATTATAGCATTGGTAAATATATTTTATGTACATATATAGTTTGCTGACTAAGCAATCGATCGATTTGCTGATCGAGCAATACGAAGTTGAAATTCGTAAACTGGAATACTGATTGTATTAGTTGCCAAATTCCAATTGCCTGATTTAGTTTATGATCAGCTGATCGTTAATAGTTATGACGTAGCCAGAGAGACGACGTGCACTTGGTCAGGGACTGAAAAGCAAAAAACGTATTTGTGGGCTTCTGGCGATAAGCAATCATTAGAATTGCATATGATATTTTACTAGGTTTCGATTTGCCTCCATATAACGGGAAAAAGGGCATACAAAGTGTGACATATAACAATGCTTTATATTTGTATAAAAAAAAAAAAAAAAAAAAAAATCGGTCAGTTGCAATTGGGGGGATTTATCAGCTTGTGCAAACAGCAAAAAGTGCAGCCGTAAATAAATAAACACAAATACAGACAAAATGTAGCTAAAGACATGTCCCAATCTTGGAACAGAGTCCAAGTCTGAACCTGACACACAAAACGATCTGGCGATCGACAGAACATGGCAACGATGTCAACAAAGCGGTTGTCGAGAGGGACAGCGAGTGGCAAAGGGGGAGTGGGGTTTCATAATTTAAAATCGACGACCTTTTTTTTTGTTTTTTCTTTATTTTTTATATTTGTTTTCATTGACTTTTCACGTTAGGCAATGGCACACAGTTGATATCTGGTTGAATTACGATCGCGCATTTGTTTATTTGCATGCAAGCTAACTGTGTAAATAAACATAACGACTGTCCAACTGAGACATCAATATCACGTACAGCCCTAAATACTATATAAACTGATATAAATAACAGATAACAGAGTTTCCAACTAAAATAGATTTCTATCGGATTTAATGGTTTAAATACGAACGATCAGCACGATCAACACGATCAGTTGGGAAATGTGATTAGTGGCAAAAGTTATTTCGATGTTCCTGTTTCATAATTTTCATTGTGTCGCTCGTTTACTCAGGTGTCGCAGCGAGTGGCAAACGCAGCTGGCAATAAAAATTGGATAGAAAACAAAAAAGTAAAAGGTAGCCTTTAATCAGCTTCAATGCGAAAAGCGCATGCAAATTTGTATGGTTTTCCATTAGTGCTTGAATTGACATCACTTTGACCTCAGCGGGACCTAAGCAAATCAAAAATCAATGAAATGTCTGTCGAGTGGGTGTGGGTCTGTGTGTTGTGTGAGGCGTGGCATGCATTGGCATCAAGTAATAGGGCTTCCTCCTAAGTCTCGCTGACATCGGCAACTAACGAGCAAACCGTTGGCGTTGGCCTTTTAGCAGCTGTTGGCTTAACTAACTAGCTAGCTAACAGCCTCAATGGCCGGCTGGATGGCTAAATGGCCGCAGCCCACATTAAACGTGGCATTTTACTCAAGAAAACTGCATAAATTAATTTATTGTAAACAAAATATTTATGGCGCAGAGCGTCGCTGTAATAAATTCGCGTTTTGATAAAAAAAAAAATAATGCCCAAAAAACAAGTTTTGAGTCAACAAAAATATTTCAGCATGAATTTCGTTGTCACAATAGCGGCAGCAGCAACAACTACTACTACAGTGAGGTATGGCTGGCCATACAAGTGGCCATTGATGGTGAGGACAACAACAACAACTTGAACAACTTCAAAAGTTGTCATTAGGCAGCACTTAAATGAAATGCACACACAAATACAGACATATATAGCGGATACAGATACACACAGCATAGACACATTTGTATAAGATATATTATTTAACTGTTTACGACGCGTTTTATGCTAATTGGCATGCTCATAAAACGTATTTCTCCTGGGGATTCTATACATATGTAAATATATATATATATATATATATACATATATGTACATATCATATGTAAATATATATATATATATATACATATATATATATACATATATATAAATATATATTTTTTTAAGTGACTTTTGGTTATATTTTTGGAAATATGTAAATGTTTTATTCAAGTTTTTCTTTTTTTAAAGTCTGTTTAAGCCCTTGGAAACTTTTGTTTTCGGCAGCCTTGTGACAGAAAACAAATTAAAGATACGTCAAAGTTCTGTTCTCTTTCAACTATTTTAATAGTCGATCATTAATTCAGTTAAAGAATTTCAAATTTTATCGGCTGGGACCGAGCAGCATTTCGTAATTCAAATTCAATCAGGCATCAGAAAACAGCAACAGTTTAAGCCGGTTTTCGAGAAATTTCATAAATCTCTGGGCAGCATAAACATTAGATAAATAGATGGAGGATAGGTAGGAAAGGAGGGGATCTGTGCGTATTGAGTTATCTATCATCTATATCGTTTGCATGCGGCTTGGTCTTAACTAAATCACGTTGTCACTGTCAAGTTCTGCTCTAATTGTTTACTTTATTTCTACGCTTGTTTTGTATAATAAATAAACAGTTGACGCAATTGTTTGAGTTTACTGCATTAAATATTACGTTATGTTCATCCAACATCGTCACATGTTAAGAAAACTAAGGAAATCCACAGGGCAGATACTTAGATACATGATAAAAGTAGAAAAAAGTATATATACACTAGATAAACTCATAAATGTTCTGCGCCATAAACGATCGCCATATATGATCATACCTTTAATTGTAACTTGTATTTTAGTAACAAGCAGTTTCAAGATATAATCTGCATTTATCCATTTAGATGCAAGATCTCCTAATATGATTGTATGATCATCACATCTAAATACAATATAGGAAATCCGTAAACAGGCAATAGGTAAAATCAAATATTTGGATAAATGAAAAACGTATAAATCACTATATACACGATTTAAGACAATAATAAAAATACGATCAAATTATTGTTATAAATGATCTTGTTATCGTGTTTGAGTTGACAGGCTAGTAAATCTATGATTCGGTAGGTAGAACTATAATAAGATTTGGAATAGGAATACAAATTGACATAATTATATTAAACATCCATATGAGATAAAATACTATATAAACTTTAAAAAGATCTGACTGAACGAAATAGATAAAAATACGATGTTGAATATTATCTTATTTTCACAAATTAATCTAATACCGCATTTCAAGATACAGTCAAAAGCTAAGATCTAACTTTTATTAGCTTGAAATATTTGTACACACCAGATATAAACATGATAATAAGACATTTTAAATTTCCGTATGATCTACTTGGGTTATTTTTTAAAGCGTGGCACATATATCAAAACTACCGTTTGAAAACAATAAATAGCATTGATCAAGCTTTAGATACCAGATACGTATTTATATTAAAAACTACAAAAAAAGAAAGAAAGAAAAAAAAAAAAAAACTAAATATTATATGACACTGTGACACACATAAATTGCTAAAAGCAAATGAACAAAATGAAATGTAGAGCAAAAATAAATGTTTTGTTATTATTATCACATGTTTTTGCGGCTGGTTGCTCACTTGGCTTGGCTTGTGTTGGCTTGCGTTGGGTTCGGTTGAGTTGAGTCGATTGCTTATCAGACAGGCGTACAGAAATATTTAAGAGCTTAATCAAATTAAGCTATAAAGGTCGTACGTCGTTTTTTATCTTATCGTGGCCCGCTTGTGTTTGTCGACTTTGTGTTGATGTGTACAAAAAAAAAAATTATAAAATAATGAACGTTGTATTGCGCTACGTATTTTTTCGTTTTCTTTAGCTTGTTTCAAGTGTCGTTCACATTAAAATATTTCTCGCTTTAAGCCCATTATGCTTGTCGTTGTTGTTTTCGCTGCTGTTGCCTGGGGCTGTGGCAAATTAAAAAGATATTAACTGCATTTCCTGTGGCCCATGAATGTCTCTCACACTTTGACTTCCTTCCGGTAGGCTTTTTCAAAAATTTCCCGGCGCGCAGCGTTTGTTGAAACTGATAAAAACGGAAACACTGCACTTCAACTAATTCGATGTGGAGCTTATCAAATGCATTTTATTTTTATGAGCCGGCTCTATTATTGATATTCAATAATAATTTCACTATTTCCCCCCAAAAGTCAATGAACTGCGCATGCGTCAAACGTATTTTTTATTTTGAGTATTATTCTATAGCTTTTTCAGCTTATTTTTTATGGTTTTCATGTCTCCAGACGTTAAACGAGATAAGCCTAAAGCATTTTCTGGCAGTTCTTTATCTATGAAGGTATTTCACAATCTACTAATGAGTAAAACGAGAAAGAGGGAGGGACAGAGAATGGAATAGAAGTGTATACGATATATGTATACCTTTCTTTGTCATGTCTCGATATCTTAGTTTTGTAAGTGGGTGTCAATTACAGCGCTCTGAGATCGCAGAGTCGAGAAAGACACAGGCACATGTGCGAGTAGTTTTCAAATTGAGGCAGAGTATCGGCCAGTCTTAGGGGCCATTTAAATGGCGTGGGCCGATGACATTACTCACAGTATTGCTGGGAACTATGTGGAAGACCCATTTCTAGAGCTCGGAGACGAGAGCCAACTTGTAATAGCCAAGTTGTCGCTATTGGTGGCTACTCTTTGGCACTTTTAGCGCTCATTTCGAAATCACAAAATGTCTACCATAAATTCCAAAGTGAACAATTGAAATAAATTTTTGCGCCATGCGCAATGCCAACTGCATACAAATTAACTATTAAAAAATTCATAGAATTTATACACCATCAGACACACGCACACACACAACAAACAAGCATATGTGCTGGACAACAAAAGCGCCCACTTGGAGCAGCCCCGCACCGCGTGCCCTTTTCCTGGCTCATGGCAAAAGTAAAATAAACTTAAATTGAAATTTATGATATTTTATGACTTGTTGACGGGCAAACTTTTTGTTTTGTTTCATTTATTTATTTTTTTCTTTTTTGTGTTCAGATTCGGAAAAACGTTTGTTTACTTTCAGCAGGCGCTGTTCGAAATTCCAAAAGCTTGCAGAACAAATGGCAGATATAGCAAAAATAAAATAAAATTAATGACGATTATCCAGAAAATGCCAACGGAATTAGAGGCTGCTCGTGCTTGAATTAGTTTAGGTTTTTCCATAGTACATTCACAATTCAAAATTCGAGCATCAAAAAATGAGCTGCGATTCGATCTTCAATTAAGAGCCTGAAAATTGGCAACAGCCTTCATCAGTCAGATACAGGGTATCGCCAGATAGCTACAAAGTTATGCGGGCCAATAACAAGGTGAACTTTCTGGCCACTATTCGTTGATCGATGAGCGCTTTGACGTCTTTGGATTTTAATGTATTTGTGTACTATGGGCGACCATTTCTGAGAGAATGTATATGGCAATATTTCACTTTAATAAGCATACGAATTTTCTTTCAAAATTCTTCTTCATTCAAACTGTTGTTGCTGTTGCTCGTTTTTGGGAAATATGCAAACGGTATTCGGTACGTCAACAAAAATTCGTGGTATGCGCATTATAAAGCTTTAAATTCGACACGACAACTCGGAAACATTTTCGTGTTGTTCGAGACGCCCACATGGAACATGCCAAGGCAGAAACAGATACACACACCACCATATATTTCACAAAATTCCTGCTAAGCACTATATATTTATATATATATATGTTTATGCTCTATAAAGAAACCTTGACAGCGTCAAGAGCAAATAAAAACCTGCATGAACAAAACCAAAAGAAAAAAAAACAAACAATCCAGTGCAAAGTTTGCTTTGAACTTCTTGGACTGCAAAGTGTCCACCTGTGCAGTTTCTTGTGTCTGACATTAGCCGATTCCAGGAATTCCTAAAGTATATGCTAAAAGCTGCCCATAGTTGACGAAGCTTTAGATAGATTTAGAGGCTATAATACACTTGTTCATATTAAATTCAGGTTTTTTTTGAGAGCTATACATATATTTTTTTGCCGTAGTAATGTGCACTCAAGCTTTACAGTTTCAATAGCAAGGGTTTCTAGATACTTTATTTTTGTAAAAGATAAATTTGTTATAATAGAAAAATATATTCACAATTTATATTTTTATTATAAGCTAAAATTAGACTACTCTTGGTTTTATAAAGGCTACAGTTTTAACAGTTTAATTTCACTATGGCTACGCCTTCTATGATCACAGTTAACTAGCTTTTTAAAATGAATAGTTTTCATAGCCTAGGACCTTAGATATTTTATATGAAAGATCGTGCGCCTGCCTACTCCTGGGCCTCTACCTAAAAAGTCTATAGTTCCCATCAGCATAACTATTGCCAGTACCTTAGCCACCATCGCAGTCGTTGCCGCAGTAGTTGTATTTTTTGTACTCTGTCATTAACAAAACAACTGTTGCGACCTTCACATACCAGAGCAGCCAAGCGACTGTGAGCCAAGCGAGTAGTCGAACAGCCGAGTAGTGAGCAGCGCGCATGTGCACATACGTATGTAGATATAGTTACATACAAACGCTTACAAACATACCGTACATGTGTGTATGTATGTATATCGCATATTGAAATAATAATAAGGCGAAAAACTCAACTGAGAAATGTGAATGCGAATGTGAAACGCGAAGTGACGACGACAACGACGCGACGTCAAAGTCTCAGACAGCAGTCGACAGCAGAAATTTGTTATATACTATATAGACTTGTATCTGTTGCTGTGTTTGTAGTGTATCTGCTGCTTGTATCTGATAGAATTTGCTCGTAATAATGCGCGAGTGCGCTGCAAAAGGGGAAGTTGCATTGAAAATATGACGAACGCTTTAAGTTGAGCTGGGGGCGCATTCCTCGCATAAGGTCGAGCGTATAACTGGGGAGGAGAGCACTATAAACACACACACGTTGTATAAACTAAGAGTTAGATGGAAGCAAGCCTTACTTTTTTATTTTTGTTTATTTTTTTTAGGTGGGAATCCGGCCATGGGTAACGTCTGACAAAAAAAAAAAATTAAATGGGAAAATATTATAATTTCTTAAGAATTTCATAGCAAAATGCCAAAAGAAACGAGTGATGGTATCAGATGTTATAAAGCAAAAGATTTTGCATTTGCTAGCCAGAAAATCTACATAATTTTCATTTCATTTCGTTTATTTATTTATTGTTCTTGTTGGGCTTGTTTTTGTATTCAGATCTATTTTCTGGCGATATGCGATTTCATAATTTACAGCTGCCAATAACAAATACCAAAAATATTTTAATATTTCTGCAGCCAACCAATTTGATATATTATTCATTAAAGTAAAGGAATACACTCGCAAGTGCATAATATATTTTAGAAAATACCACCCTAAAGAGTGTATGTAAAATAAATAACACAATATTTGGCCGCATGTGCATAAAATATTGAATTTATTTATAGAAGTTGATCTGCTTGCAAACACTTGGAAATTCTCGACACGAACGAACAGAAAAAAAAACATCAATATTTCACCAATATTTTGCTATTATTTTTTTATTTCTGTGATTTTCTGTGTAGACAGTTTGGCAATTCGCATCACGGCCAAAATTATTTTAAAAATGTATTCATTAATTTCGGCTCATATATGCGGGTAGTGTATATCCATATTTTATTTTTGCTTTACATACCAACAAGCTACAACAACTATACAATGGGCTTTAAAATACTTTTCGACAACTACAACAATGTCAAAAAGAATGAAAGCTGCTGACCAGAAAAAAAGAAGAGAAAAAAAATGCCGCATGTCAAATGGGCCAATTAACATTTCTGTTATTTGCTGTTTTTGTTTTTATTTTATTTTTTTCTTTTTCGTCTCTTTTGTTTATAAATAACGAAAAATGTTTTGTTTAAGTTTCGTTGTGACGGCTGCTGTTGTAGTTTTTGTTGTTCTTCTTGTTGTTGTATGCAAAAATATTTGTGCTCTGTTATTTTTAACGCCAAGTCATAAATAAATAAATTATGCATGCATTTTAATAGCCCTCGCTACTTTTGCCTTGCGCTATCCACACCCCTACCATAACACAACTCTTTGCATTCTTCTCTAATATTTTTCTATATAAATCTGGCCGCAATAAAATCCCAAAACTGAATTCCAAGATTATGGTATTCAATTTTTTCTGTTGTTTGTTTATCTTTTTCAATATACACGCACACAGCAAGCAGCGGGTAGAGAACGTGAAAGATTTCAAATTTTATGGTTAACGCTTGTGGCAGTCGAAGGAATTTACAATAACTTGCCAGAACCAATTGATTAGAATACATATTTTTGCATTTTTCTGCTAAAAACAAGCTAGATGGACAGAACTTGGATCAGAAGTCACATGGCAGCCGTAGTAGTAGCAGATGCAGGCTATTTAAATGTACATGTACATTTTAACATATTAAATTTAAGGCTGTTTATTTGAATATCTTTCGATTGTAGCGATATAGGGGGCCCTACTTTGTATCTGGCATCCGTCAGATACATTTTCGATGTACGTTCAGGCAGTCAATTGAGCTATTCATGCTGTAGTTTTTCTTCTACATAGTTGTAGTTGTTCAACGAGCAAAAATGCACAACAAATGAGACAAAATATTTCTAAGCAGCAGCAGATGTAAACGCTGTAGATATATAGATACATATGTGCTCACATTAATGTATGTGCGCATGTGTGTGTGAGTCTATGCGATCATTTACTCCAAAGCAAACAAATAAACAAACGCACAAACATGCATAAATAACTATAACTCGTTGCAGTTGCAGCAACAGCAACAAAAATGCAACAGCAACAGTCGCTGCCGCAGTTGCTGTTGTTGCCTCCAGCAAAGCAACTCATACAGCTAACAACAAACACTCACACACACAGACAAGCTGCAGCGCCGACGTCGCGCCGACGGCGCAGCGGCAGCGACTCAGGAATGCGGTTTTGACAAGTTCTTCTAAAATTGTACGAGCAACTTTGCTATTTACGCTATGAAACGACAACGACAACAACAACGACGACGACGGCAACGACGAGAGCGGCAACGAGCGAGTGTGCGAAGGAGCGCGGAAAGCAGAACAAGCAAGTATGGTCATATTAATAGCTAGCATACCCTCTAACTATTGTTGAAATAATATTTTAAATCGAAGAGAGGTTTTAAAATTAAGAATTTTTTAATATTGAAGTAAAGAAGCTTTGAGGGTGCAAAGGATGGTTAACAAGGTGTATTTTATTCTAAAAATTGATTTATATATTTAACCAATCGAACAGAATAGAAGGCAACTATTTAATCGAAAAATCTGTAAGCTATATTGTATATGTTTTAAATGCATTTTAAAATATATTTAATTTTTGAAATTAGGAGATACGATTTAAGATTTACGACAGTACTTAATAGCTTTAACAGCTTTACTCTATTCCCCCTGTCACTTACAATGTAACTATACCTCTTGTTTACTTCAACTAGAGGGTATTTGAAAGCAGCAAGCGGCTAACAGTGGGAGCGGGCACGGCTGCCAGTCGTTGGAGATGGCGTTGGTAGACGCAAACGGAGAGCAAAGAGAATGCGCAGCGCGCTGTTTGAGGCAAGCCCAACAACAACAACAGCAGCAGCAGCAACTCTTGTTGTCGTTGTTGTTGTTCAAAAATATTTCAAAGTTGCAGTGAACTCGCAGCAAACGCGGCACCAATTGAATGCAATTTGTGTGCAAGTGTTTGTGTATGGGTTTGTGTGTATGTATCTGTGTGTGTATGCATTTACTGAAGCAATGCGCGCATTGCCTTAAATGCCAACTTACTACTATTTCTGCTGCCATACTACGCTACGCCCAGCTTGTTGTTGTTGCCTGCCTTTTGTATTTGGCAAACATTCCAAACGGCCATAAAATGTTCTTATTTATGTATGTATGCAGCCTTTGTTTGTATGTATTTAGCAAACTGCACACGACTGTGCGACTGGCACAGGGGGCTTCAAAGAGGACACAAGAGGGAGGGGACAGCGTGGGGACAGGCAGTGGAGTTGCTTTGACATGAATGTCAGCTTTGCGCATTTAAGCAGTTTAATCAACAATTTTTTTTATATTCCTTTTTATTCTGCTGCCTGCTGCTTGTTGCTGTCTTCTAAGACGCGGAGCCGGTTTCTTGGCCATTTCATGCATGCATTGCCCCCCTCGCATTCCCCTGTAATTTGCCCCACCACATACACTACCCATGGCATAGCATCCTATGTGCTGCACTTGAGTGCATGTATCTGTAACTGCAGCGATAGCTATAGCTGATGCCACGAGTATCTGTGTACTATATATATATATATGCATAGATGCGAGTATATGTTGGAGTGTGTGTGTGTGTGTGTATATTGGCTGCGTCACGTCGCGAATTCTGTGCAACGTTCAAATGTGATTGCACTTTTCTCAACTTTGCACCAAAAAAACAAAAAAAAACATGAGCAGTTGGCGCTCTTTGGGGCTAAAAGTGTTTGCGCGTTGATGCTGACCCACAAACCAATAAATTCCAGCTCAAGTATCTGAGGAATGCAACCGAGAAGAAGCAGACAAGAAAAAGAAGAACAAGCAGTTGAAATGAATTATGCGCCGCTGTGCTAAACATTTTAACAGCGCACGCAGCAGATACACTGAGCTAAAGCTAAAGATACAACCGATGTCACAGATACAAATACAGCTACAAAATACAGCTACAGATTTTTGGGGCATTCGAGGAATGCAGGCGAGAGACGACCTCTGTCTGGTTTGCCTTATCACTTCATTAGGCCATAAATTCGACAACAAAACATGAGCACAAAAAGCAGCATGAAAAATTCCACAGCGCGTTTTTTCTGTATTTTTTATTGAGTAGCAGTCAACGCACACACTCACTCACGAGGCAGACAGATACACAGTTACAGCTGCAGATACTTTGTGGCAAAGTTGTGCCTGAAGCTGCCTCTGCTCCGCCTTCGCCTCAGCCATGTTAATTATGCAGCATGCGCTGCATGCATCCACAAGATACAGATACAAATACGAATACGCGTGCGCAGAGCCATAAGCCTTCACTTCACTTCACGTCGGTCGCCCAGATACGAACTTAAGAATATGTTATGCGCACTCAAATGGCATTCGGAAAGTGCTACTGAAAAAATGATACAAAAGATTCGTGCGCCCAACAAAAGAAACACAACGAGATAAACGAGCATGAGGAGCAGAGCAGAGCAGGGCAGCGCAGGGCAGTAAAAGAGGAGAAGTGGAGTCAAGCAGCAGTCCGACTGTATCTTTTGGAATGTCTTTAAGCTGTTTGCCTGCACATCCTCCAACATTCAACTCCAACTCCATTTCAGCTGCCGCTGTTGTCTGTGGGTTTGCCTGCGTCTCTGGCGATCGGATCGCATAAGTGGGTTTTGGGGCTTGGACACTGGCAACAGCTGATTACAGCGAACAGCAACGCTTGATTAGGGCAATTAATTGCCAGCGATTGGAATGCACATGACCAGCTGTGGTCCCCTCTCCCATCAACATGCCACGCAAAACGCCAACACATACCATTTGAGGAAGAGTATAGTAGAGTATCGTATAAAGGTCTACTTTAGTTTAGTTACAACACAAATTGTTAAGATATAAATTATATAAAGAGGCTTTCCATATTTTAAATAATATAAATATATCATTATGCATAAAAAATTATTTTAACTATGAAATGGATTTTTGGCAATATCAGGAAATGTTTTAAAATATATACGCCCATATATATGCTTGTTAAGCACAGTTTTTGGTTACATTTACTTTTTTTTTGTCTGTCTGTCTCCTTCCGCTTGCAAAACAACAAAAAAATGCCATAGCAACTGCAACAGGCATAAACAATGCAAAAGTATCTCACAGCAATTTATCTTGAGTATGCACATTCCTGCGTTTGTTTCGTTTCATTTCACTTGGGGTTTTTTTCCTCCTTTTTCTTCTTCTGCTGTTGTTGTTTTGTTTTGTATATGTTTGCTTTATTATTTTTCATTGCATGCATGGAAAATTGCTACCTTTGCAGGCCAAGCTGCGGGCACACAAACGCATATATCACGATCACTCAAGAGCCAGCTCAGCACATGGCGCGGCCCAAAATGTCGACGAGTGCAAAAAAAAATTAATAAATAAAATAAAATTAAAAGAAAATACAAGGAGCAGTCATGCTAGGAATGCCGAAGATTAAATACACTTGAAAATCAGAGGTTGACGATTTAATACCCTTGCAAACATATAAAGTGTTTCATTGCAAGCAACATATGTGGATATTTTGAGAAACAAAATTTTTGTTAAATAACCACAAACTTTTCAAACAATTATTTCTAAAACGCCTGCGGAATGCGCAGCTCAAACAGCTCGAAATCCAAATCCCGAGACAAACTCAAGAGCCACTACCTCACTGGGAACTATATCTAAGTTAGGGGCAGGGGCAGAAGCAGCATACGGGTTGTCGCTGCTGCTCCCATGGCCCCTGTTGGAAAGGGGGCAACTTAATTTTCTGCTCACGTTTGCAGTTTTGCAGTGCGAAGCGAGTGAAAAATTGCCCAGCTGCGGGAATGACAGCTGAATTATTATAAATCGATATGGCTAGAGTCGCATTCGCTGGCCAGATTGCGTCGATCAGGACGCATAGTTAGCTTTGAACCTGGACTTGGCCTGCGGGCTGCAGTCAAGGGGCTGGGGCTGGTTGCTTTTCAAGGGTAACGCCACAATCGAGCAGGTCTTAATTAGCACATGTTGAAAAGGAAATCATTATGCCTGATAAAAATCACAAGTGTTGATTGCTGCAACACAGGAGGGGGGAGACAGACGGTGGGGCACAACAAGTGCAACAGAGTTGACAGGAAAAACTCACAGATCGAAAACCGAGATCGCAGTTGGCCTGTTGGCAGTTCGCAGCTTGCAACTGGAAAAGCAAAAAAAAAAATAAGAAACAGCCGCTAAAATGGACAAAACATGCAGCGCGCTTATGTATCTGCCAGATACATTATGTATCTCTCTCTCTCGATCTCTCTATACATGTGGCATGGGACAGGCGGCCATTGCCGCCTTACGTTGCACGTTGCAAGTGCAAAGAAAATATTTTTTGACGCTTTGGGCCGCTGCAAACTAGAAAATGTTGCTGCTGGCGACGTCGCGCGTTGCATTCATGCGCGTAATCAAATTGTAATCACGGCCTGGACGAGGGCAGTAACAGCAACAACAACAGCAGCAACAACTGCAACTGCAACTGCAGCAGCTTTCTGTTGTTGGTGTTGTTAAGTGGAAATACTTGTTGCGCAAATGCAATGCGGGCTCCTGCTGCTGTATCTGCATCTGCACAGTAAGGCCTTGTGATGTGAAACACACAAGCATTTAAAAGTATTGTTATATAAAGTTAATTCTCAATTTTTTTTTTAAGTTTTTCGAAATGCCAATATTTAAATTTGAAAATTCTTCTCAATTTATTTTGAAATTTAAAGGATTTTTTTTTTTGTTTTCTTACAACATTAAAAGAGTCAATTAATTTTTACTGTGAATTACAACTACTTAGAACTTATGCATTTTTTATAATAGTATATATTTAATTAATTTAATTTAAAGTTAATTTTCTAAAGATTATAATTCATAAAACGGACTGATATTGCAGGTGTGTAAGCGTATTTGTGCTTCAATCTTGGCAAAATTAAGTTTTACTTTTTTTATGACTTCGTGTTGTTGACTTTGCTATTTCAGTTGCTGTTTTTGTTGTTGCAATTGCCTTGTGCAATTTATTAAATGAAAAATGTTGTTTTGCAGCTTTCCAAGTTGCATTGCCTGTATGTTTCTCTTTCTCTCTCTCTCTCTCTCTCTCTCTCTGTGTATGTAAGAGTGTGTATGTGTGTGTATTGGCTTTGGCATCTTTCGCAGCAAGTAAATTGAATTTTATGCAAATTTTACTGTTTCTATACACTAGCAGAAAAAGGAAAAAATCGCCACATCTAATGCATAATGGCACGCACACACACTCGCGCGCACACACACACAGACAAACACACTTACCCGCACAGTTCTGACATTTAGCGGGTTTTATGCAATTGGCAACGGATACGTCGGCAAATGCCACAGGTTGGGCAAAGAATTAGAACGCTCCACTCGGGCCGCTCCATTTGAGATACAGATACGCATATCTGTAAGATAATTGATGTTAGTAACCCCCCTTCATGCTTCCCATACACCATGCTGTAGGCGCCACTGCGTCCGACTTTTATCATAGTTTGCAAGCGGCCGCTTTCGCTAGGCCCATTTTGGCGGCTCCATCAACAACGATTTTTATGTAAAACAAACGAGTTCGAGTTTGAATTTGATTTGGAATATCATAACCGGTAGCAGAAGTTGTGGTTGCTGTTGTTAGCTACTTTTACAATGGATCTGCTGATAATATGTGAACCTTCAGTCACCAAATTTGAGCTGAGTTCAAATCTGATCCCAAATGAGCAATGGTTTGCTTTTAAGCTAAGGTTTTTTAAGTATTCACAAAGATGGATGAAACTGTCACCAAAAATACAAAAGACAACAAAAAAAAACCCCAAACTCCACGCTTTACAGTTCAATCGCCATATATGTATGTAAGAAAAAATTCCACAGTGCCGCTAGATTATGCCAAACAATTGGCCAAAACTGACCAAAAGCGTTATTAGCATGGCTAACAGCGATGCTGACGCAGGCGTCTTTGACTCTTTGTTTATATAAAAAATTAAAAAAAATAAATAAATAAAAGCAAAAAATAACGCCCGTTGAAAAGTTGTACAGACAAGTGAAATACAGAAGTATTTTAATACCCTATTGGTTATAGTATATTTGCAACTGCTAAGACGTAACGCGAAGCAAAATTATAAAACATTTCTATGTTCATATTTATAATGTTATCTGTCCTTACTCTTGTCTAAGGTGCTTTAAATATAAAATAAAAATCGTCTCTTATAAATTCTTAATCATTATTTATACTCATAAAAATCAATCCAAATATATTTTTAATATTCCACTACCGAATGCCCGTTTTCAAGGGTATCAAATCTTCGGCCTTCGAAATATCGCTTGCCCCGATTGGCCCCGAGGCCTGGCTCGCTTCACCTCATGGTATAAATTTATTTATGGCTTATTGGAATTTTTGCGCGCTACCGGCAGCAATTTTTAAAATTCAATAACAGCTCGCATACCGGCAGAGCGAGACAGCAGTACTGTGTGCTAGTCCGAGCTAGAGGGAGAGCGAGATACAGCAAAAGATGGGGCGAAATAATTGTGGCAAAGATATGCAAAACGTGCAAAATGCCAATAAATTGAATAAAAAAAAAAATAAATAAATAAAATAGAAAAGCGTACATTAAATACTAAATGGGGGGGATTCATTGTGGAGAAAATATTAGCGACCACTTTGGTAAATTCGGTTCGTTAGTTTGATATTAAACCCATTTTAAACTGGAAGATACGTCCTTATGTGTATCACTTGAAATATACAAAATTAAACATTTAAATTAAAGTTGTAATTAGGGAAATGTAATGCAAGTCACGGTTCCTGTTTTGGTTATGGTATGTGAAGTTGCAAGCCCAAAATAATTGTCGTTCGTTCACTTTCAGTTGCAGTCCAAGTTCAACCTTCGGTTAAGTTAAGGAAATATATATATTAAAAAAATAAGAACACAAGTTTTTTGGTTAATTTTCATATCTAGAGGTATTTTATAGTATTTTTGTATCTATGTAGCTACTTACGAGATGCAGTTACATATAATAATGCTTGATATCAACATTTTTATTTGAACAAAGCGACTGTCAATGAAATTAAAACATACATGCATAATGATAAAAGCTTAAAAAAAACAATAACATTTTTAACGATCCTTTTCTCTACAAAACAACGAAGGTACCCGTTCGAAATAATCAGAACTTATCCATATTTATATTAAATCTTCACATATATATAAGCGTTTGCTTGTACAATATACAAAATCTACTTGATGCATAACCCTAACAAATGCGCAGATGTTTCATTTCATTTTTCCAAGCAAAAGTAAAACGAACAGCAAAAAATAAAAATAAAGAAAAGAAGAAAATTCCTCTGTTTAATTCAGTGAAACATTTTGAACAATGTCCATGCAATTTGAAACAAACAAAGGGAATGTTTGTGTTAATTAAAAGCGTGAAGCACAGCTATACACACACACACACACGCGCAGAGACAAACACACACACAAGCGCACAAATAGCGCAAAAGAATTTGAGAAATCAATTATTTCGAAACTGCAAAATTCCTACATACATTTGCAATTGTTTATGGTAAAAAGAGAAACAGCGCGAGCAAGCGAACAAGAGAGCCAACACTGGAGAGAGCACTCAGCGCAACACATAAAAAATGTGAGTGTATGTCGAGGCGAAACGCAAACGGCAAAATGTTCGTGGGGCCAACTAAAATATATATGTATGTGTGTACATGAATGTACATCTATGCGATACACATGGCCTGATGTGAACGTCGCCAGTAGCCTACCCCCTTTCCCTTGCCGATCGAACAACTGTGCCTATTGCAGGCGCTCTCTCGATTGCAAGCGCTCTCTCTCTCTGTCTCCTTCTCTCTGTGTATTTTAATTCGCATGTGTGTGTGTGTGTATGCGTGTGACATATACTCTACACACACAGCTTAACACATTACGTATGAGGGATTTTTTAGTTTTGCTCGCCTTTTACGTTTTTTTGTGCAGATCATTCGCTGAGCTTTATTTAACTTTTGCTCTCTTGGTTTGGCCCCCACGCCAGCCCCTTCGCACTGCGTTGCCGCCGCGCCTTGTTGTCTGACAGCTCGGTGTGCCGTTCGCTTTGCTGTACATTTTTTTGTTTTACATTTCAGTTTTGTTTTTTTTTTGTTTTATTTTTTTTTTTTGTTTGCTGCCGTTGCTTCAGTTGAGTTCAGTTATACTTGGAGTCTTAATCATCACATTGGAATGTTTACATGCTCCAAGTTGTTTCTCTCTTTTTGTATTTTGTTTTGCTGCCCTGTTAAAATATGTAATTTATTTTTTTGTGCCTGCAGCTGCCAGTACTCTTGCTCTGCCTCTGAGACTCTGCTTCTTGCCACATTCCATTGCATACACACACACGCACGCACACATGCGCAACGCACCTTTTCTTTCCGGTTGGAGTTGGAACGTTTCAATTGGAATTTATATGGGTTTCTTGCTGTTGCTCTTGTTGCTTGCAGGAATCTCTATAAACTATATACATATTTACAAATAGCTTTCTTACCGATCTCTGGGATCCAGCCATGTGGTCTTTTTGTTAATGTGATCTATGTAGTAGATCTTGCCATCGAAGTCCCTGGCAATGTCCCAGCCGCCAGGCAGTGGAAATTCGCTGTGATGTGGAAGTGGATGTGGAAGTGGAAGCTGTCGGGTTTGCTGCTGTTGCTGTTGTTGCTGCTGCTGTTGACTCGACATTTTGGCAAAAAAAAAAACAAAAACAAGTTGTCTGTCACTTGGCGCGCGTTCTCTGCTTCTTTCGTTGTTCGGTTTCTCTTGTTTATGCTATTTGTATTAGTTTGATTTGCTTTGCCTTGTGCAATGTACTAAATACATACAACAACATATTTCCACGAACGCGAGAACGAGAGAGAGGGAGCGAGGGCAGTTAGCAAGGCGCGGGCGCGCGCTCTCAATTATTTATTTATTTTTTTTTTTCATAACTGCATTCCATTCCAGCGCACACACGCGCACAGGTCACACACACACACACACACACGCGCGCAGACAAAAACTCTCGCGCACGACGCGCCATACAACGATCAACTTTGTGTTGTTGTCGCCGTTGTTGTTGTTGGTGCTGCTTCTTCTTCTGCACTTACAAGTCACACAAAAATGAGTGCAATTGAAATTCCGTGTTTTTTGTTTTTGGTTGATTTTAATGCTTAATTAAAACTAATTAATTCAGCATTTGTTTTTTTCGAATTTAAAACGAGGCAGAAATTTTAACCGTTAAATATCAATATATTATTGCTTGCGTTTTTCTTGTAATACGGTATTATATGGACACATTTGCAGAAATAGCGTGTATTTATCTTCGATTATTTTCTTCCACTTAAAACTGATTTTTGTTTTTATAGTTTTAAGCGACCGCACAACCGACCGCACACTTCAACAACAAATTCTACAATAACAAAACTTATCTGGCTTAACGTTGTGCATGGGAACACTTTGGCTGTACAGCAACAGTGCCATGTTGTTACACAGAGTGCTCAACTGAACTGTAAACTCGAAATGGTAATGTTAATAAGCATTATGTTATGTGTGGAGCAGTGTTATTAAACCTTAGTTAAGTGAGTAACATTCGTTAAATGAGGAGCAATATTTTTAGAAAACGAACACGTGCTGGCGACATCTACATTTGGTTCTTCAAACTCAAAGAGGTATAGCAAAGTGCTGCCACTACCCAATACCCTGTAACAAACTTAATTGAGACACGTTATCAAAGCGACCCTTCTAATGCCAAGAAGCGCAGCAGGACAAACAATGTGCGAAACAATAACAAGATTAAGCATGATAAAGCAGCGACAGACAGGTAAGCGCTCCAAGGCAAATAAATGACGAGGTGAACTTTGTTTTACACTACGATGAGTTTTGCAACTTTCTTGTTTTTTTGTGCTCTTAGTTGTTGTTTCATCTTATAGTTGTTTTTTTTTTTAAATTTGAACTGCACTTTCCAACACTGTTTGTAATGAAAGTTTAATTAGTTTTCACAACAGCGTGCATTTTGTATGTTCTCTCTCACACACACACACACATACACACACACTCCCACATATTCACATACACATATGTAAGTATTTACACACAATTACAGCCAAAGACAAGGCCAACATTTTTGCATGCACGCCCAACGCGACTCTCTCCTTCCCTCTCGCTCGCACTCTTGCCAAGTGTGTGTAGCCTGCCCTTGCTCGCTTTCACTTTGCGCTGTCGTCGCCTTTGCTGTGCGCCTGAGCCGCTTTAATCAGATAAGGCAGGTGGAGCTGCCGAGAGGCGCTGCCACGCCCACTCGCCGATGTGTGCAGAGGCCGTTTGTTGCGACTTTTGCGGTCTGCCAAATCATTCGGAAGAAGAAGCGGGTTAAGCAGATAACAGGAAAAACAACCAAATAGGCCGAGAAATTTAATTTGATTTAATTTGTACACAATTTGGAAACAATGCGAATGTAGCTAAGGCATAAATATATGGTATATATATCTTGGATATAATATTTAAATACAGTTGAAAAAAGGTAATAAAATTACTAGAAAACATCTTCATAAAGTTGATAACTGAATGAGAGCTTTAGTTGCATCTGACATAATCCAATTGTTTTTTGTGTTATTAATCATTTTGAATTCATAATGCAAAATTATTTGAATTTAATACAACTTAAACTCAAAAAATTAATTTTCATTGTGTCGCAATCTAGATATTAAAAAATCACGCAGATAAAAATCAGGCCATGTTCATAATGCAAAATTATTTTGTGCCACGCCCACCGGGAGGCTGGCAATTCGATAACATGTCGATGCACCTCAAGTCGCAACACGTATATACATCCAACCATTTTTAAGGTGGAGCCACCAAATTTGGTACGTAGATAGCTGACCCAGCCACGCCTACTAGAAGTTACATAAGTGACAAAGAGATTTGCCGGCCAGTATAAAAAACAACGTTTAACCTAATTCTGAGGGCGACAAATTGGTTGTGAAATATCATGCAAAAATTGAGAAAAATTTGGACATGTAAAGCTCTCGGACCCATAGGTCTCATATATCAAATACCCATAAATTTGTCAAAACTGAAACGACTTTCATGTTTTATGACATTCTGGTCTTGACTTTATTGTTAAAATCAATTTTACATTTTAAATCGATGTATTTTTGAAACACCATTTTTTTAATGTAGAAAAGCTTTTGGATAAAAAATCATGTATTCCTCATTCGACATTTCTAAAATGTCCGTCCATACCATCTTCCAATTACAAAATACCAAAAATTTTAAAATAACACTAAAGTTTAAAAACGTGAACGAGTAAAAAGCAGTCGATAGCGCCCAACTGGAGCGTTCTTCCTTGTTTAGTTAATTATTGTTTTTGAATTTGGTAAACTAAAAATGAAAGTGAAGAAACAAATGTCTATTATCTAAGTTGTATGCAGGGATTCCAAAAAATAAAATAGTACGAAGACGAAAGCTATAGAAAGGAAACACGTGAACGAAATAGAAAGTGTATTTAGGTAGTGGTATGCATAAATCATATTTAAACTAATGACCTCATGTGAGTGTAGCAAATTTAATTAGATATTTAATTTATGAATGTATCCCTTGCCAAAGCGCACAGTGTCAAAGCCAATGCCAGAGACATGTCATTATCAACCCTAACGGCGGAATATGGAGCAGGAGTAGGAGTCCGTCGGTGAGCTCTTGTGGCGGAGACTGCGCTAAAAGCTATGCTACGATAAGCGCTCGGCGGGCAAAGAAACTTTTCCATGGAAACGCAAAATGCAAAAAGAGCAAAAAAAAAAAAGAAACTGAAATTAATGACTCAGAGCCAGGCGTGCGAGAAGGGGGTGGTGATTGGGGGGGGGGGGGGGGGGGGGGGGGGGGGGGGGGGGGGGGGGGGGTGAGGAGAGGTTGCGAGCAATGCAGGACGCATTGGCATGCAGTTGGTAAAGTGAAACTTAAGCTACAGTGGACACAAACATCCGCACAAGCACACGGTTGGGTGGCACCTGACCAGATCAGGGTCATAATCCGCTTGCCAAAATACGAACAACAACAACAACAACAACAACAACTGTTGGAAAATCAACTTCGACTAAAACAAGCTCTCTAGAGGAGAAAGATGGAATGCTTGGGACTGGGATAGTCGATGCTATTTGGTTTCTATTTGGTTGCCGGCTTTGGGTTCGTGCCCGACCACAAATCGCTCGCCAAAACCCATTTTGACTTTGGCCACGCCCCCAGCCAGGCCCCGGAGACTGCAGTCATGTTGGCCTGTTGGCATGTACCTTGTGCCAGGTGTAGCTGGCGCCTCTGGTAACATTGGCAAGCGCAACAAATTAGATTTCAGCGCAGTTTTCATTTTGGGTTTTGCGGTTTCAGAGTCGAGTGGCCCTCACATATACCTTACCAAGAAACCCAAACAAAACATAAAGGTACTACAACAACACAAAAAAAAAAAAAGAAAGACACAAAGCCTCGTCCCAAATCCGAGATGACATCGGTAGACCCAACGCAACGCAACGCAGTCGAAACATTTTAAAAGCATCTTCATCATAAATCCTCAAATTGAATAAGTGTGCGTATGTGGAAAGTGAACGACTAGCAGGTGCTCTATCTTATAGAAATTAAGTTATTTTTAGACGGGGTATCCAACGTGTTTGGTGTATGCAAAATTGACAAATTGGGGTTTTTTAGCTCTTAGAGTGCCTCAGTTCTTCGGGGAATGAGATAAGCACAAAGGTCTGACGAAATTCAGCCTTTTAAACATAAACATAAATACTTGATGGGTACTCGGATAGCTCACTTTGTTACGACCCTCTCACCGAAGACAGTATGGGGTGCAAAAAAGTTGCAACCGCAATCGCAAATACCTTCACAGGTACACACACGCACACACGCACTTCAAGTGCACAAATTTATGGACTATGTTTATATTTTTACTTGTCCCTGTAAAGGTGTTAAAAGGGTATATTGTTTTTGTGATCAGCAAACGGAAGCGAATACAAAAACTAATTATTGAACTTGCTTCAATTATATTTAAAATTTTCTTTAAAAAAGTTAACTATTTTTCTCTTGACAATTTTGAACAGGGTATCTCTCAGTCGGGCACTTTTGATTGGGTAACATATTTTTCTTCTGCACTACTCTTACTCTTGATGTTCCTGTGGCTGCGCCTGGGAAAGTGACGTCGGTCCTTGGTGGCTTAACATGTCATGCGAATGCCGACAAAGAAGGACAACGTCTGCGAATCCTTTTTGGCATATCAGCTCTCAGCGCTCTAATACACTTACAGTCACAGTTACAGTTACAGGTAACTGCTTTTTGGGGTTCCTTTATTATTCTCAAATGATCATAATAAATTGAAGCTGCCAACGCTCGAAATGCTTTACCCCACACTCCTCTCCAGGCACCCTTTTCGCCTGCATTTAGTGGCCAATTTCCCTTGTCCACTTGGCCGTGTGCACATTTCGCTAAAATGTTTTATGAGTCGCCTTCCCCCGCGCCCTCGAGATGCAACACTGTGTGGCCATTGATTGCACTCCCAGCGCGGAGCAGCAGCTCCCAGCAGGAGCAGGAACTCACAGGATCCAAGCAGTCGAGTTATCTCAAGTGCCGAGTTGTGAGTTTGTTGGCTGCGGCAACTTTGTGTCCCGTTTGTGTGTGGATGCAACTTTGTACATGAGCTTGCAAAGAGGGGCGTGTATTTAATCTATTTCAATCCGGAATCAACACATTTTTCTTGTCATCATTTTTGACTTACAAAGTAAGAAAATTATGAATTTTGAAGAGCAAATCGAGTGCGAATATTTAAATACATTTGAAACCAAACCTTACACATTTACAAAATATTATAATATTATAAGAAACTTACATTAAACATTGAAAAGAAAAATCTGTATTGCAGAATGTACTCATTTTAAATACATGTTGAAACTTTTGGTAATTTTGCTTAATATAAAAAAGAATTTTACCCTTTTAGAATTTGTCTTAATGTTGTTTTTATACTTACTGTGATAACCCCAATTGTGTTTGCAAAGGGAAACTTGAGGAATTTGAAAATAAATTTTTTACCACAATTTTTTCAAATTTTTAGACTGGTTTCCATCGACTTTAACTCGACTACTATAAAAATGTAGTAAAATTCTTGGAAAATGTTAACGACAAGCCGTAATCAGGTCGGAGCTGTGTTGACTGTTTGTCATTGAGAAACTATCGGCAGCCAGTAGCCAATTGAAAATTGTGCTGCCTTGGGGCAAATACCGAAAATGAATGCGACTGAAATGGGAACATAGCCAGTGATTGATTATCGACACTGTTTGGCACTCAAAACACACGAATGTTGGGGCTTTAAATGATGATGGCCTGGCGGCAATTCAATCGTAGCGACGACTAATGACGAGCAATAAGAATTGGTTACGTAATGAGTGCCACATTATGAAGGCGGGATTTTTCTGGTCGTCCTTAACTTTTCTGGGTTAACAGACTTGCTGGATTGTCAGAACTAGGCTGAACTATTCTACCCTGTTGATGAACATCACAAGTCTACTACAATCGATATACTTATAAAATACACGCTATTTTGTTTTTTTTTAAACAACTTTATGAGTTTCTCCGATCCAAAATTTCAAGTGCCTATATTCACGTTAACTTGCTTAAGCAGTCATTATTATTGGACATTTGATTGAATGAAATGATTCATGAGTTTCGTAATTGTGCATCCATATAAGTACAATTCCTAATGTCTAATTACTATGTGTCGGATATCCTAGAAGTTGGCATTGGTGCGCCTAATTAGAGTTGCCCGGCCATTGTTCTCCGTTTTCTTAACTAAGCAGCTTAGCAGCTAGCCCATTGTGTTCGCATTTTAACTAATGAGTTGTGCACAATTTGGCACGCCCTCAATTCTAAATGGAGTTTCCTTGCCACAAAAGGATGCCTTAACAGGACTAAAGGATATACAATTCGTATTTGTTGTATTGAAAAATTAGTTTGAGTGTGTATGTGCAGATGTGTGTGTGTGGAGGTCTTAAGAAATTAAAAAGGATTACCTGCAACAGCAACAGTTTGCCCAGGATTCACAAAGGATCTCTGCCTCAGTTGCTGATTGCTTGTTTGCGGGATGACAGCCCAGCTGCCCACCCCTTTGGATGCCTTTCAGCCAGGACTTAATTATAAGCAAATGAAATAACGTTCACCTGGTTAATATAGGTAGCTCTCGGCTTTTGTAACCTACTTCCATTGTTGGTCAACACAAAGCGTCCAAAAGATGCCCGCAAAACCCAAAGACCCAACCAGAAACACACGCAACCAACTGTTTGATGAGCTTTTGGGCTAACAGGTACCGTAGTACCAGGAACTCAAGACTAAATCAAGCTTAAATGTGTCTGCATGAAAAGGATGTTGATTCCAGTAGTCTATTTTATCTCATGGATATTTTGGCAACGGGTGAAAACGGGTATGTTGTCTGTCTAACTATATGACTAATTTAATTCTGGTAATTTTATACTTACAAGATTTTTATACTTTACGAAGTGAAAAGAGTATATTGGTTTTATGCAATGTCCGTCTTGCTGTCCGTCCGTCTGCCCCTAAGAACGCCATTATTTAGGGAGTAAACATTGATCTTTGATAAATACAAAAATGTGAATGCGTAAGAATCCAAGTTATTAAAATATATTTCCCATTATATGAGGAAAGAAATGGAGAACTTAAAACAAGAGACAAATATATGACATTAATAACGATTGCATTATGTATACCTGAATACAGGGTATTGTCTAGTCAGTCATTAAGTTATATATTTATATGCACAAAGTCTCAAAATACCATATTGGGACATATTGCGTTATGAGGAGCTCGAAAAACTATAAAGCTCAATTAATAACAATTTGGTAAGAAAGTTGTCGCTATTTACTACCAATATAAGGACACCATTGGGCTCTACTCCTGCCGCAGCAGCTGAGACCAGGCCCTTGTGCAGCCTGCTCACACTCATCAAGCCATGAAATTTAATGTTTTATAACAACGGCAGCTTCTGTTGTTGTGCCTGCACTGGTTGTTGTTGTTGCGGTTGTTTCTACTTCGATTTACCTTTGTTTTTTATGATGCCACTGGGAGCCATACGGCAAAAAAGTAAAAGCCATTTAAAAGCCAAAACTTTTGCAACAAAACAGCAAACATGAGTGAGGTGTGTTGGTGTCTCTCTCTGTGTGTGTGTGTGTGTGTGTGTGTGTGTGTGTGTGTGTGTGTGTGTGTGTGTTTGTGTGTGTGGGTGTATGGCAAAAGTTTGTGGCAAAGCGTGCACTTCCGTATTTATAGGAAATTTAAGCGCCTGGATTTCTGTTTTGTTGGCCATCTCAAAGCATTAAGCCACGAGGAGCAGAAGCACTTGACGCTCATCCATTGAGTTGATGGCATTGACTGTCCGGCACTCAAAGCAGCAGACACATAAATACACACACACACACACACACACACACACACACTTGCCTTTTACAGCTGCTGCCCATTCCCTCTCAAATACCTGCAGTTGGCTTCATTTCGTATTCAGTTAGCAAACGGCGTTTGTTGCTCTGTTTGTTTTGGCCTTTTCTGGCTGCACCTGGCAGTTTGCTTAACTGGTTAAAAGGATTGCATGGCAAAGGACGCAGGACACAGAGCACAGCACTCTGGCCACTGACCAGTTCAATAATCAATAAATACTTTACAGATTTGTTGTTGATTTTATTTGTAAATTGCTTAATTACAAATTGTTGTATTGAAAAATTCATAATTGAATTCCGAAAGGGTTCGACTCAAGGCAGCCAACTGGGCAATTCCCTATACGCAGCTACGATTTATGTCAAATGTACTTAAACAACTTATTCTCTACTGGTAAGAAACTGAAATTATATGGTATAATATTACTAATTTTCTGAAAACTATGTAGTTATTAATTAATTAAAACTCAAATGAATGTAAGTATCATTAGGTTAATTGGGTTGTTATATGAAAACACAAACAAGGGTTAACTTGTAAATAATCATATTATGGGATTATTAAAACATAAATATGAGAAAAATTCTTATCTTATTTATCTTATCTTAACTTATGTTTTCTATAATTTTATTTATACAATCGATTAATTAAGTAACATTTTCTCTTTTAAGAACTAAATTATATGTTGTAATTCTAAACTTCGTAGTAAATTTAACAATGGTTACAAAGCTGTTAAATTAACAAGTTGTGCAATTTGGAACGGATTCGAATTTCTTAATGTACCAGCATGTAATCTGATCATTTGGATGATGAACAAGAATTAAAAGCACATTTACTTGTTTGTTTTTTTTTTCACATTTTTTGTAAATTAACTGGAGATTGGTTTCGCTTTTTTCCGTTTTTTTTGTTCTTTTTTTTTTTTGCTGACAAATGCTTTTAAAAGTGGAGTGTTTTGCCAAGGGACATGTGTTCTTTTATGTAAGGAAGCAGCTACATTTGATTTAACTGGGATTTTCAGAAGAGCCGACAAAGAAAACCGAATAAAAGCGAGAGTGAAAAGCAGTGTGATGTAAAAAGAAAGTAGTGTAGATGGATAGCCGAGGAAGTAAGTGTGCCCGTTCCACAAAAAAATGGTTGTTTACACTTGGACAAAGGGAGGAGGTGGTCAACATGCTCTCGAATTGCCCATTTTTGTTGTGCTCCACTCACGTACTACTGCACGTCTGTGTGTGCGTGTGTGTGTGTGTGTGTGTGTGCGTGTGTGTGTGTGTGTGTGGGGACATTTCATTGTGCGCAACATTGTTGCTTTTATTGTTGTGGCCTGGGCCACTTTTGTAGCTTGCCACTTTGCGACAGCGTGCCACAAAAGTTTGCGGATGTGTTAAATATTTTTGCAAGAGCCCGAAATACTTGAAATAAAATGAAAAGCATTAAACAACATTTGCGAGCTGGCAACAGTTCAAATTAAAGCTCAAACAATGCGCCAACTTTAAATAAACCTAAAGTTTCACATGTCGTATACGCAATAGAATCATTTAAGTGTGAATGTGTGCGTGTGTGTGTGTTGTACCCTACTTTTAATTGTCGCCAATCAACCAACGTTATCAAACTCAACGCCACTGCATTCAGATCTCATCGGCATCAAAGGCAGCCAGCTAAACCAATTTCAATTCCACTTCCACTTTCCACCCTAAAACCAAGCTTAATACTAAGCTCAATCCCCAGTTGCAGTCGCAGTTTCAATTTCAGTTGCTCTCGCAAGCGCCAATGGCAATTGCAACGCTTCGGTTGTTGTGTGTGAGTATGTGTCTGTTTGTGGTGTGTGTGTGTGTGTGTGTGTGTAATACCTTAGCTATTTTCAGGCTCTTTGACGCTTTGTCACTTTGGCTCTTTGACTATGTTCAGACAGCATTCCCTCAACTGCTGCTATTTTGCCTTTTACTGTTTTTGCCCTGCAAGAGGGTACTACAATTTTTTCACACAATGTGAAATATTTTGTAATCTTGATCAGTATGAGCAGCTATGTTCAAAAGCTATCTATAGTTTTTTCCTTTTTTTATTTTATTAAAATAATTGTGAACATTTGAAATAATAACTATTATCAATATTTGGTCAAAATTAGTTATATGCCCTAAAGGGTATTAAGGCTTCGGAAACTCGATGATTTTTATTTTTAGCTTGCACCATTTTGCTGCAGTGAGTGCATGCAGCCTGTGGTTGCAACGTTATCAGGTGCTCTTTTGACGATGCCACCTTTCGCATAGTTTTTATACCCTGAAAAAGGGTGTATTGCTTAAGTGTTAATGTATGTAACGGGCAAAAAGACAAATCTCCGTCCTTTTAAAGTGTGCACATTCTTGATCAGGTCGGCAAGCTGACTCAATCTAGCCATGTGAATTGGTCTGCCCCTCTGTCTGAATGAACACAGAATTCTAGAAAATCACAAAAGAATATAGAGCTTTTCGATAATATCGGTAAAAATAGAATTTAAGATTTGGTTTTCTTACCATACATCGTCGACTAGATGGACTAGAGCCATTCAATATATTATGATCTCGTAAAGGAGGGTATCTCATAGTGGGCGTTTCCACTAAAGTCCTGTTACTTTTTTTTGTGTGTGTTTAGTTATTTATTTTTTTTGTATGCACTCTGCACGGGAACGTAAAAATTACAAGCACTTACTCCTTGACTTTGAGTGACCTTTATGGGGCATAAATCATAAAGCTGACCATTTGGTATTCTCCTCTTATTTATCATATTTGATTTTACTCTCCTCTCTCTCTCTCTCTGTGTATATAGGGAAAGTTAACTTTTTCTATGTAACTTCCGCTTCACATTGTTGCACAGTTTTCATTCGAGTTTTCATTTTAGTTTCCAATTTAGCTTTAAGTTTCTGACTGCGGCAATGGAAGCAGCTGCTCCGGTTTTTATGCTTCCTCCTGCTGCTGCAATGGAGCTTAAAGTTTTTAGTTGTTAGCGACTTTTGAGCTGTTTGCTCGTTGACAGCGTTTACGGCAGCTGCTGCGCTTCTACTTTATGCCACTTACTTAGGAAATGAGTAAAGAAAAAATAGTTAAGCAAGGTAAAAGAGGAGGCATTCGGAAACGTATAGATTAATATCGTATGTAAAAGTATTTTGCCTAAATTTTCTCATTAGGCATTAGATAGTTCACAAATTTGGTATATTGACTCTTATGTACATAACATACTTATTGCTTAACTCTAATGTGAGTACAAATATGTGTAAAGGTTCTGCAAAAGCTTTCAGAATGTTAACCATTTACTCTGAAATGGATAGCTGCAATTGGGAAGCTGCAATAACAACACTGCCCCATAGAGCTAATTAAGTGACCCACTTGACGCTGTTGCCACTAATGAGCTACTTGAATGACACTCATACGACGCTTATCTAACTTTCGACAATTTATAATGCTAATTCCGTTACAACAATGTTACAACAAATACAGCAATGTGGACGCACAACTTGCCGGATTAAATGTGTCAAATACAACAATGCGGCCAGAGGAAATGTAACAACAACAAGCAGCCAAAACTGAACCCACCCAAGTGCAACTACATATAGAAAGAGCACTAATGTGCATTTTGGTGGCAATTAAGTACGCATCAGCGCACGAACATTGAATTGCAGGAGCTATTCGTATCTGGTACTCGTACACCTGCTGCCACCTGCTGAAAGTGGCACGCAGCCTTTGTGTCGAAAATCCTTAAATGCAAAGCCCGTTAAATTTAATCTTTCACAGCTTTTCTATAGCTCTTCTTGGTAAAAATATTCCATTTTATTTCGAAATGTCATTTTTAAAATGCGAAAACGTTGCAATTTCTGATTCGTTGCAGGCGTCAGACATTCAATTAAACTAGGTAGCTAAAAAACATAATAAAACTAAAAAAAGAAAGTAAAAATATATATTGATTATAATTAAATTGGAATTACAAAATTGAAATGCTTTAATTAAATTTAATTACAAATGGTTAATTAGTAAACAGAATTGGATTATTAAACCATGCGTGAATATGGTTTTAGTGGAGTCCAGAATTTGTGAAATATAAATTATAAAACCCTTATGCTGTCCTGCAAAATAAAAATAAATCATATATTTAAAAATTTAAGAGTACATATGACTGTAGTTAGCTATTAAATAAGATCCCACTGTTGCTCGTTAAAGTTTAAATATGGATTCCAAAAATAATGCTAGCTGCTGTTTCCGGGAACATATGGGCGAATTTACCATGGCTCGTCGGCTTGGACTCAACACGCCCCATCTTTTTTGCTTTGTTTGCATTTCAAATTTGGCTCGTTGCATATTTCAGAATATCACCTGCGCCGAAGAGCGCGGAGCTGCAGTTCCTCTAATCCCTCTGCCCCGTGCGCGTGTTTAGTTGTTGGCCAGTTGCCGTTGACGCAGCCAATTGGCAACAGCAGCAGCGGCAGCAGCAACGACAACAACAATAACGGCAGCAGCAACTGCAACTTCTGCCAGCTGCTGCATTTTTCATGTTTAATTTCAGTTAGTGCGCAGCTTGGGTCGCTTCTGGCAGCGTTTTTGGCATAACTTTTGGCACCCTCTCAATGTACGTGTGTGTGCGCGTGAGTGTGAGTGTGTGTGTTTGCGTATTTGCGTGTGAGTGTCGGCAAGGTGAGAGGCAGTTAGTTTGGCAATTGTTGCCCCTTGGCTACGTTGGTTGAGTCAGTTAGCAGGTGCTGTCAGTTCGGGGACAACATTGCGTATGCTTTTTGCAACTGCTGCATATTGATGCGAGTTGCAGCTGCAACTTGTTGTTGCTTGTTTTCAAGTTGTCGGTATAGGGCAGGCATAGCGCCTGTGTTGCAGCTGTGTTGCAAATTAAATCTCCAGAGGCACTAGTTGATATTTGTTGTTGTTGTTGCATCTGTTCGGTTTTACAGCACCAACGTGAACTTTTCATGGCAGCGTCAATTCACAGCCAAAACTTAGCAAAGTAAGTTTAAGTTTATGCTAATTGGTATACTAATAACGTTAACGTTAATAATAAGATCTAGGAATTAAATAAAGGATTTAAATACTAATAGATATTTATATAAGCGCACAGATTAAGACTCTTCACTTTCATAAATTTATTTATTTTAATCAAGATTTCGACAAAAGCAGCGATAAATAAAGTCAGCACTGATGGACTTTTTTAAATTTCCATGTATATAACTATATTTCCATTTTGTTTTGCCTTTGGTTACCTTATCTCGCGCTTCGAAACATTTTCCACCAACTTTTTCCACAAACGTTTCACATTTGCTTTTTCCGGAACCCATAGCAAAATATTTGTTCATAATTTTTTGCGCGTAAGCCAAAACAGAAAAGCCCAGGCGGACAACTAGTTAGAGATACCCTGTCTCTGTAAATTCAGCCCTAAAGTATACTAACAAAAATGAAAGAAGTTATTTTTATGGTAAACAACATATTATTTATAATTTATGCTGTCGTTCAGACAGACGACAGTGAAATCTATATGTTTATTCTGCATAGTAAAAACTTGATTTTTCTGTAGGGTATGCAAAAAAATATGCGCCAGCAAAAAAATATATAAGCCACAGAACAACCAAAGCTCAGTGCTTAACTCAAGTGGCATTTTACAGTTCTGTGCACTTAGTGTGAGGCAAAACACACACACATACACACATAGTTTGGCGCAGTTGCTGTTAAGTGAAATTCAATAACGCATAAAATAGCAAGTCTCAAAACCCTCGCTTCAGTTTATATTTTATCAAAAGAAGAAGAGAGACCAGGGGATATGGAGGGAGGGGGAAGAGAGCAAGGGTTTGCTTGGTAAGTAAGTTTTATATACCCATACATTGTATTCACCCACATACATATACATAAGCACATAAGTACATATATATGAAAATTTCTGTGGAAGAATTTACATTCACATATATTAAATTATTCTTGAAGACTGGAAAAAATTGCCATAATATTTTAGTTTGTTAATACAGATGAGCAGATTGACCATAATTTTCCAGAAATATTTTTCATTTCGTTCTTTTTTCAGCTTTTAATTACTTTGCGCCTAATCTACGCTGTTGGTGATTAAATCCTCGGCTTATCTGCTAGACCTGGCAGATTATTAATTTGATGAATAAATTTGGAAAAAACAAAAAAAAAAATTAAAATGAGCTTTGCCAAGTCAAAAGCAAAACACAAGTCGACAGACTCTTTACATAAGACAAATTAAATTTATAAACAAATGGCGTTCAGACAACAGAAGCAGCTAAAGCTAAAAAGTTTACTTTCCGCCTGAGGACCCCCGGGCCACATACCTAACAACCAAGCAAACAACGACAGCAACAAAACAAGGACAAATGGCAAACTCTGGAGCACATGTCAGTTCTTTTCTTTTTCGCAATCGCATTGGGTTTTTTTCCCATAAGCACTTGTAAAGGGTATTATAATTATGGCACGAGATATGTAACACTCACAAGAAACACGTTTAATTCAGCTTTCTTATATTTTGCGTTCGATGTTTCGGATATTAAAAAAACATAGAGTTCTGCTTTCAAACCGGCCTAATTTACACAAAATAATTAAATTGTTAGTTACCAACTAGGTACTCAACATGAAGAAAATGCATTAATTCATTGCCTGTTCTTGGAAGAATCAACTTAAATTTAGATTGATTTTTAAATTCAAGTTATAAATACCATATTTGGCAAGATCTTATCATTTTATTAGGGCATTGAATCTTCTACTCACAAAAGGCAACTGTTTCAGCTTGTTATTCATTTTTGCATTAACGTTAACCGAAAACTGTTGAATGGCGCATGTTTCCGTGCGCCAAACGCACGCCTCCAAATTTGGCTTTAAAAAATGTTTCACTTAAACAAGGCACACAACGCACGAGAAGAAGCTGGGGGAGTGGAAAAAGGGCAAGATGTCGAGTTGGTGGATCTCCAATAAAAACAAAATGTGTACATGACAAGCAAACATAAAGTTAGGAGCTCGTTAAATTTCGCTAAGGGGTAAAGGTAGGGCGAAAGATGCAGAAATGGAAACACGACTTTACTTTTAGTATTAGTATGTATCTGTGTAATTGTGCGAGTGTGTGTGTGTGTGTGTGTGTGTGTGTGTTTGAAAAATTTGTATAATGTCAAGCAACTGTTGCTAGCTCAACTCTTGGCTTGGCCCAGCTTAAAGCGTTTATAGATACGTGTTGTTTATAATCCCGGCTCATTTCGTGGTCGCACGTGACGCCATAAAATCTTTGAGAGAAACAAAAAAACAAAACAAAAAACACTTTAGCTGGCGCTGGCTGGGCATAAGCCAAGCTTGCGGCATTTTCCCATTTGAATTTGCAAAAAAAAAATATCCACTCAAATCCACACAACAGGGCCTATGATAATACAAAAACCATTCTCTATCAAATATACCGCGCACATGAATTCTGGGTGCTTCCAAAGTTACTGAGTCAGTGGAGCGCGAATCGTTAAGGATAACAAACTGAGGCGTTCAGGCGCAAACAACACGAAAGGATACAACAGCAACAACAACCACTTTTTATTATAGAAATTTAAGTGACTGCGACCCTGGATTGCCTAAGAACACTGACAAGTAGGTGGACAGATCGGTAACTGCCAGTCAGTCAGTCAGTTACTCCTCGCCAAATTTTAATTTTCATTGCCGTTTTTTGATGCTCCCATCACCCCCATCGCATGCGCAACCTGGCGTTGAAAACTATATATGATATGATATCCATATTCAAACAGTTTTTTAACCACAGGTATTTTTTAATTAAAATTGGGCTCAACTGCACTAAGTTTTGAAAGTACTTTCCGAATTTTAAAGCACTGGCAACGTTTTAAGTGGTCACTTTCAGAAGTTTAAAATACTGGCAGGTTAACAACTTTCAGTTTTAAATGTCAAGAGGTTGAATACGGTAAAATCGAGTTGGAAAATACTTTGAGTGTGAGAGTTTAAAAGTATTTAATGGTACTCAATATGTGCTTGAAAAATTTTTGTTGGCGTATAAACTTGTATATGGCTAGAAATTGAGTCTTAAAAAATTTTACTCAGTAATCCAAACGTATTAATTTAACCAGTTAGCAATTCTAAAATTGTGTACTTTAAATACTAAGTACAAACATTTCAGTTTTGAAAAATTTTAATCGGAAACTCATTCAGTTTCTTTCGCCTAGGAAAAGAAAACGTATTTAGAATTTAATTAATACCGACTTGCTTAAAAATGTTGGCAGGGTATTCGCTGAGCCTAATACTGGATTTATTTAATATCTTTTATTTTATCTGATTGAATGGCCAACAGAATTTTGTCAAACAAAATACTGACTGTTTTTTTTTAATGGTAAAACATTAATAACCGATAAACTGGCGCAAAAACTGGCGCATTTATGTTCAGCTTGGAGCCCATAAAAACTTTTCGATCCTGAAAAAACCGAAGCAGAACACACAGAAATAAAATTAAATATGCCAGAGGCGTGCCGCCCATATCAGCCTGTTTTCCACTTGAATTTCCTTGATATATGGGAATTGCGATAAAGTTTACCTGACAATACGAGCGGGCCGTATCTATTATTAAGATCTCACACCCGGCTCCGTGTCGCATGCAAAAGCAAAACGCATGAAAATAGGCTGAAACACATGCCAATTGTCCCATTTGACAGAGTGGGCCTAAGTCGGGTCCGGATTTGGATATAAATGCTAAAATGGTAAAGGGTGCGGTGTTCGGGGTGCAGGAATTCGGGTTCGGGTCATTAACATAAGCAGCTCTGCAGGCGTTGGCCACGTGTCATGAGCAGAAAAGTGACAGTAAAAAGGAAACTAGCAAAAGCACTTCACACACAGACACCATTGGAATGGAAATGGGGGGTGTGCTGAGAGTGGGAGGCTCAGTTGGCGACATATGAATGCTGGCCAAAAACTGTCAGCCAGGCGGCACATAAATCATTCAGACTGACTGGATGAAGCTACTCGTGATGTCAGCAAATGGTAATGCTGTCATTTTCCAAAGAATATAATTGACAGCAGAATGTAGAAAATCATAAATTATTGGCCAGAAATAGGTCATGCTTAAGGCCCAGTTAATTGTAAACTCGCGCACACTTCCACTTTTATTTTTGTGCCAAAGAACAACGATCCAAATCAGAATCAGTAAAGAAATAGCCGCAGGCAGCAGCTGACAAAACAAAGCCACACACACACTCGCACAGCACAAAACGTATAGGGGGCCAAAGGAGCTGCGACACGTGTGTCCTGCGTGTCCTGCAGACAAACTGCTGAGTCTTAGTCCTGATTGTTGTCGCCATTTGGTTTGCTAATAAATTAATGATGTACTTCTGCGGGCTGCAAAGGACCAGTAAATTGTCACAACGACACGAGCATCACACAGACACACACACACACACACACACATGCCACAGATAGTTGGTTAGAAGAGCCCATTAAAAGCCCGCTGGAATTGGTATACTTGAACTTGGACTTGAATGTGTCACGCCAACATTAACTCAAGAACCCAAATTATTGGTATTTTTGATCAATTTAAAACTCGTAAAATAGAGGTGACAAGTGTTTTATTTTAGAGAAGCGTTTGATTTTTTTATTACAACTCAAAAGAGAAAAATCAAAATGGTCAATAAGTAGAAAACATGATAAAATATGCCAAATATATAGTAAAGAAGGACACTATAAATGCTTGCTAATTTATAAGTATAATAATACTTATAATCAAATATCTTTTTGCGTTTAGGCTTATAAACAATTCCCATTATTTCCCTAAAATTGATAAAAAGTCAATTTGCAGCTCAAGTTTTTCTAAATTTTCTGGATTTTTTTAATTAGGTTTTCGTATATATAACAGATTTAAGAAATTATTGTGCTATGATAAGTTCTACCTTAACCACACTCTAAACGGCATTGCCTTGATTTTTCGTATATACAAATATTTAAATAACTTATTTTAAAACAACATTCGAATAATGTGATGCGAATTTTTAACACGTCGCTCAATAAAGATCAATTGTGATTAATAGTACTCAGTTTGAATTCTCACTTTTCATCAATTGTGACTTGAAATTTCTGTGATTCGAATTTGATTCGTTTAATGCTTTAATTGGTTGAATAAAATTGAATTTATGCTTTAATAAAATGCAGTTAGCAGATGATCCGCAAATGATCCAGCAAGTCCGGCACATCCATTGTCTGATAGGAAAGCGCATCGGTCGCCATTCCCTGAAGAGCAGCCTGCAGCCGATGTGGTATCGCGGACTCTCCGACACTCAGTTGGCCGCTGCACACGGCTTGGAACGAGCCCTCGGCGATGACATTTTGCAGGGTAGCGCGCATCGGTCGCATCACCAGCTGACCCGATTGGGCGTCAGTCCGCGTCCGCAGAGGAGCGGTTTGCGTCTCCTGTTGCAGATGAGTCGGGGCAACGATGTGGCCTTCTTGTGGTTCCTCATGGAGATGTTTTACAAGTCAAATAACTCGGAGGTCGTCTATCAGTTCAACGAGCAGATCATCATGTCCGCCATCTTCTGGCTGGACTTCTTGCCGACGCTGCACGAACTGGACCGCGTGCTGCCACTGCCGCATGCTTCGGAGGCGGAAAGACTAAAGCATGCCCAGGCCCAGGAGCGTGAACAGAAGCAACTTCGGCTGAAGCACTTGCAGGAGCAGACTCGATTAAAGAGACGGCCCAAATCACAGCCAAATTCGATGGCCAGCAGAAACTTGCCCTATTTTGAAAAGCCGGTACTGCGAAATCCACGACCGCGGCGGCTGATCGCCCATCATCCGAAGCGGCCACTGCTGTTGCACAACGAGGGAGGGAATCCGGCGCACTTGACTTCCCGCTGGTTCGGCGACTACCAGTTCAACAATGGCGAATGCGTGGCCAAATCTGTGCTCAACGAGCAGGTGCACAACGTTGTGGCCTCGCTTCTAAATGCGGATCAGGTGAAGTCCGTGTGTGCGCACCACAAGGAGATCAACGAAATGGAGCAGTCACTGCACTTGAACCTGGAGCGAATCAAGCAGGAGCAATACGAGCGACTCATCGATGTGGATTACCACAGGAAGAAGCGCACTCGCCAACGCATACTGGAAGACTTGGATCGCATGTCCGAGCAGTATCGGGCAAGGTTTCATGATATGGCAGTCAAGGCGTCTACCAGAATCGTCTTGGATAATCATGATCCGGGCTTCATATGTCTCGGTAAGAACGATACCGATAGGATGAGTGAAGACTATTTTTGTGGGACTGTTGATTCCTGTAAGGGATTCAAGTTAATCACTAGAGATGCATCACTGCCGCCCACCTGCCGCGACAACAGTCCAATTCAGGTCAATTTGCAAACTCGACAGCGGCAGCAGAAGCTTAATGTTTTCGACTCGGATCACCGCCTACCGGAGGTGGTGGATACCCAGTTGAGCGCACAGTACGAAAGCCTCAATCAGTTTCGGCGACTGGGCGGCACTGAAATGGAGGAGGAGTCACGGGCTCAGCAATCGGAGTCTCCGCCATGTCAGTGTACCAATCGCACCGATTTCTTTGAGGTGGGTCCGGCTGCTAATCTCTACAAGTTCAACTACAAAAAACTGTTCGCACCTTCCCGGGAGAATTTGCTCGATAACCAGGAGTTGCGAATAAAGGCAGAGTGTATTAAGGCGCTGGACGAGGATGCGGATTACTTGAACGCAGTGCTGGACGGCACAGAAGGTGCCTCAAAAAGTGAGCTTGTGGATCGCGCGGCCAAGCGCATCTTTCGCGAGGGCACCGAGCTGTTCCAGGAGGAATTCGAAAAAGCGCAGAGGAAGGATGCAGAGCAGCGTAAGACACAGCGTCTCAACTTTGGACAGGAGTACTATGATGCGGATGATCTGGCGCTGATGAAGGAAATGCTGCGCGTCGGACTAGAGCGCGTCGCCGAGGATAAACGCTTTGTGCTGCCCACTCTGCCGGATGTCCACTGCGTCCCCTTGCTTCTCGATTGGATCCAATCGCGCTACGGCAAACGCTACTCGCAAGCGGATCGCATGCGCAGCTTCGTTGACGCCAAAGTTCTGATGGATCACCTGACGCTAATGATGGCCCATAACATTACGCGAACGCCATGCTGGGATCCCTATACACAATCCAAGCGGTCTACAAGTTCAACCTTTGCTCCCCACAATGAACAGCGGGCTAAGCTTAAAAACTACTGGAGACAATATTCGAAACACTTTATAGTCTCTCTATTGGAGATGAGTCGGGTGTTTCTTGCCGCCATGAATACCAAACAGGGTAGGCCCACTAGCGCCACCTACTATGCCTACATGCCTGCTCACCTTAACGATGTGCAGTTCAGCAATACCGCACCCACTATTAGACATCACAACCGCCCACAGTCGGAAGACCACATTTCTTAAAATCCGCAATTATTCAAAATGTACTTAAATTAAATATGTGTATGTGTGTGTGTATCCAATTTACTTCTTAAATAAACTCACATGAAGCTAATGCTGATTTATTAATGTCTCTTAAAGTGCGACTTTCGTTACGTTTAAAAACTTTAAGATATATGTAAAAGCTTAATAACTTAATAAACATTTTTCAACTCTAACAACCTTGTTAGACCACATCTCCACTTTAAAAATTGAACCATCACTTCCATGTAGGACAAACTGTGATAATTTTTTTTATAACCCGAACGCATCGAAAATGGTTAAAAAGGATACTATGGTTTTGTTTTGTTGCGAAACTCTTATCGACGGAACCACACTCCCATTTAATTTCTCCTATGATATAAAATATAAATATATAAATTTCAAGGAAGCGCTAAAAAATTCTGCTTTTATCATAAAATTTGTGAATATTAATAGTAATTATTGATTATTTAAAAAGAAAATATATATTTGTACACTTCCCCACGCGGGATTTGAACACTGACCCTTCAACTTAGCTGCACACCTGGACATCTGGACCACTGCTTCGATTAATATCGTTGTAAAAAAAGTCAGTTTTACTATGCAAAAAAAAAACAAGTAAGATTGCTCTAGTCGGGACCTCCCGACTAGGAGATACCCTGAACCCAGCATTTAACACATACACACAAACTCTCGGCACTAA
>SCDY01000646.1:0-56917 GCA_004143825.1 Drosophila micromelanica | reverse complement strand
CGAAAATTTGACCCTCTCAAAATCAAGTTAAATGTTGTTTTTTATGCTAATTATGATAAATGCAATCGATTAAAAACATAAACTCGCAATTCTAAATTTAGAAAAAAATTTTTTTTCCAAAATTCATAAGGGGGGACCCTTTGATTTTTTGACGAAAAAAATCAAAAAAATTTTATTTTTGAAAATACATATATTTTGAATGCAGAATTAATTTAGATCACAAATAATGATCAAAATGGCCTCAAACGTGAAAATCGGTTGACTTTTTAGAATGTTATAGGAGTTTGAAATTTGGGACCGATGGAGTTTCTAGCTTTATACCAAAATATTCTCTTCACTTCATGTTCATATTTGATTTAACTTACTTTGTGTTCGAGCGCTCCGGATGCATGCCGCG
The DNA here is from genome assembly GCA_004143825.1 of Drosophila micromelanica. Lineage (NCBI taxonomy): Eukaryota > Metazoa > Arthropoda > Insecta > Diptera > Drosophilidae > Drosophila > Drosophila micromelanica. The sequence goes on along the minus strand of SCDY01000646.1, from coordinate 56,520 downwards.
ATAGAATTTCCAGTCCAGATCGAAGTCCTTGGCGGAGCGCCAAATGGGCGGCTGTACGCCGGCGTATTTGTCCTGCAGGCGCCAGAAGGCGCAGTTATAGTCCTGCGCATCGATGCGTCCGTCCATGACGTCCACCAGAAACTTGTCGTTGATGAAGTACTGCGGCACGGCCAGCAGCGTGTGGACGCCCATGCGGAACAGGCGATTCAGGGACTGGCTCTCGTGGAGGCTGTCGTTCAGCAGGATGTGCAGGCGGTGCAGGTGCCGGGGCGTGCCCGAGGCCAGAACGGCGGTCTCGCCCAGCGCCGCACCGAAGCCCGGACACGGCTCCGTGTCCAAGCCGAAGGGCAGTTCCCGCTTGTAGAGGTTGTACTGCAGCTCCGCCATGGCGCCATGGATTTGCATCATCTTCTTGTAGTCGAGCTTGGGGCAGTACCGGAGCGCGACGTCCGGCGGAAAGTAATAGACCAGGGACTTGCAATCGGGGCCGCCCTCATCGTCGTTCATGCGGCGCGAGAAGCGCTCATAGAAGGTACTGGGAATATGGGATATGTGTTCTATGAGAGAGATTCCTTTCGTTTGGCTGCACTTACTCGGACATGTGGTTCAGGCCCAGCGACTCGAAGAACTCGGCGGCCTTCTTGTTGATCTTGACAGGGGTCACCAGCACCTCCTCCAGGCGATGGTGCACCGAGGGCAGCGGATCCTTGGGGAACGGCGTGCGAAAGATCTGATGCGGATACCACGCCTGCGACAGCATCTGATCCAGCACGGGCGCCGAAATGGCGCCATCGTCCTTGAAGTTGGCCTTCGGGTAGGCCAGAATGGCCGAGTGCCGCAGATAGGCGTGAATCTCCCGATACAGCGGCATTATCTCCCAGATAACTATTGAAAATTAGTAAATAATTTAATAAAAATTTATATGTAATGTTGTTTCGAGTTGAAATATTCTTGAATTAAGAGTAATATAAGCTTGATACAACTTAATCTACAATTGTTTTAGGACCAAAACGAGTTTTTAAGTCTTATTTGAAAGTGGAAATGGGCTTGAATCAAGAATAATATTATTTTGACACATGCTTAATTTGGGCTTATTTTAAGACCAACTCAAGTTTTATTAAATACTCAGAGTCTTATTTGAAGGTGAAAATGGATTTGAATTGTGAATAATGTTACCACCTAAATTTGGGATTATTTTTAGACTAACTCGATTTTGATTTGATGCTCAAATAGTCTTATTTCGAGTTGATATTTATATTGAATCTAGTATAATTTAGGATTATTTTAAGACTTGCTTAAGACCAAGTTAATACTCATTGAGTTTTTTTTTTTTGATATGATTAAAATAAGCTTTGTTAGACTTAAGAACGTAGTTGATTCAAGATTTCCGATTGAAACTCGTTTAATTTCGATTCAAGCTTGAAATCCTGAGTAGAAGATTGAGAAGTGAGCTTACCCTCCTCCATCTCGGCCTGAAAGTTCTCGGTGTCGTAGTTGAGGTACCAGGTGCGCGATGGCGTCACGTGTCCGTTGTAGGTGGCCGCGATGCGCAGCAGGAGCACGTACAAAATGAACGTCTTCTGGGCGGTGTCCTTGTCGTTGATGGCCTTGCGCCAGCTGTACCACCTCACCTTCAGATCCTCGTAGTTCTTGCTGCGCATATTCATGTTGTAGATCTGCGGATACATCGAAAGTGGCCGGTGCGAGGAGCACTCCTCCTGCGTGCACACCAGGGATCCGCTGATGAAGTTCTGCATGTCGCGCAGCAGATCCTTGGCCTGTTCGTAGTCATCCGGACGGAGGCCCTGCAGCTGCAGCTTGGCCAGACGCTGGACGCGACGCCGCAGCAGCGGATCGCTCAGCTGCTCGACGGGCACCACGCTCAGATTGGCGGCCAGCTCGTAGACCAGCTTGTATGTCTCCGTCTCCACCTCCTGCTTGCTGGGCGCCTGTCCGCCCAGCGGGGACTTACCCTTCGATGTCAGCTGCTGAAAGATCCGTCTGCGCATATCCCAAATAACGCGCATACGCTGCGTGGCCACATCGAGTATACGCAGCGTCGACTGCTCATAGCTGGACGTGTGATTCGTTGTGGGCGTGGCACTGGCCGCCACCAACAGTCGCAGCGCCAGCGACAGAGACAGCAAAGAAGGCCAAAGCATAACGGGAATAGGCGGGAATTAAATGCAGTTAAATGAATCTGTGTCCAGTTCTGTGTTCCGTTAATCTGCGTCTGCCGATAACCGTTCCGTTCTTATCAGCCCAAACCCTAAATGCGTTGTAGTTTTCGAAACTTTTCTGTTTGTTTACCGCGTCTTCGTCTGTCCAGCTCCGAGCGTTACAAACTCTTGAGGCGCACTGAACAACAGTTTGAACGGAGGGTTTCTCTACATGGGCATTAATATTTGATTTTTTTATATGGGTGGTTTGTAAAGAAAGCGCAATAGGAATTCTACATGTAATATATAAATATATATCTTAAGGTTTTTATTGGTTTCTAAATAGGTTCTTAATTAGGTTTCTAAAAAAACTATTTTTGAAAACTAAGATTTTTAAAAGTATCTGTTTTTTAAGAACAAAACTTTTCAAACTTATATACTTAATTTGCTATATTTTTATTAAGACAAGATTAGAGAAGATAATAAAATATATATGTATAATATAAACAAGTGAAAAGCTTTCAATTTTGGCTGACATTTGAACTCATTCTCTTGAACCACTTTTATACTTTTTAAGTTTTTATATTACTTTTAAACCCACCCATTTTAGAGAAGAATCTTTCCAACAGTTCTTATCAGTTTCGCAATGCGAGCTCAGCTTGAGCATTCAAAAAACCTTCAGCAAAGAGAACTTGGCCTGATAGGGTTCAGCCTTGCTTAAACTATATATACATATATAGAAACTGAAACGATAAATTATATAATTATAGTATACTCAAAATGAATTGTTTAGATTCAGTAATGCTCAAGGCCGCATGCACAAGCGCATGTAAAGTATACGCCATGTGGCTCACCGGTCAACACTAAGAGAATATTACGTATACGCGACGCATTTAACTCGGCGTTTTTCGATTGAATCGTAAAGCGACAGGCGACACAGCTTCAATGCTTTTGTTATTCAGTGGCCCATATTTGGGCTTAATAATTTTGACATTTTTAGACAGCGGCCTGCGGTGCAGCAGCAGCAGCAGCAGCAGCAGCAGTCGCAGCAAAAGTCGCAGCAGCAGCAACGATGGCAGCATTGGCCTAAATAGTGGGAAATTTGCCATGCCCAGCAGCGCATTTGTTTATGCCGGCAGGAGAAACTGTGCCAAAATGGACGCTGGCAATGACGAGAGTCACGTTTTTTCTCATTTTCTTAAATCTACATACATATATGTGTTTTTCGTTTTTGGACTCTGTTTGCTTGCGGTCGTTGCTTTTGACATTTTGGCCAAAACAGACTGCGACACGCACATGGCACACGCCAAGCCGAACATTGTGCAAGAGAGAACACGAGAGAGCGTCCCATAGAGAGAGAGAGAGAGAGAGAGTAGCGTGTCCTGGCATGTGCGCAATAGGGGGAAATGTTGTTGTTGCTCTGCAGATTACGTCAAACGGAAAGGAAAACCCGTTAGCTCGCAGTCAGTCAGTCACCAACGAACCTTAGAACCGAGCAGTCGCCATTGCAATGCACGCGTCCGTGGTACGAGGCACAAATACAAAAGAACAAATCAAATAATCAAAAGAAAGCAACATAAAAACTACAACAACAACAAAATACGAAAATAAAGAAAAGACAACACACACACTATCCCACACTCACACCCACACACACCCACACACACACACACACACACACACACCGATAGAGCAAAGTCTCAGAAACAGAGATTTACAAGTGCAAGCAGCGAAAAAGTCTTCTGCGCCCAAAAATAGAGTGAAATGTGCATATTGTTGTTGTTGTTGTAAAGCAGGATATAACGGAAACTAACCTACATTTTCGCGCTCTTTCGCACGCTTTCGCACGAGCAGCAAACACCAACACTAACACACGCGCACACACTCACACACTGTTGGAGCAACTGTGACGCCTGTGGCTCGTGCTCTCTCGCTCTCGCTCACGCGCGCGCTCTGCCCTCGCACAAAAGCAAAAGAAACTAAAAAAAAAAGAAACAGAAAAAAAGAAACAAATCAACAGTAAATTGTAATAACACTTCTCAGCTTAAGGTGCGTGTGTGTGTGTGTGTGCGTGTGCACTGCCTTCGCCGCGCGCGCTCGTGTATGTGTGTGTTTGTGTTTGTGTGTGTGTGTGTGTGTGTCAAACAATGTGCGTGCCATCGCTATTTTTTGTTGCTTTATTTTGGCCAGCATTGTTGCACAGAGTTGCGACTAAAATAAAAATGTAATTAATGTAAAATATATACAAGCACAACAACAACAACAACAACAGCAATAAGAGTAGTAACAACAAAAAAAAAACAGCGAGCGCAATAATCATAACAAAAGTGTGCCCAGCTGCGGCCAATTGAAGTTAGCCGCAGTCGAACGCGTGCGAAAGTGAGGTGGAAAAGAGAAGAAGGCAGAAGAAATAGCAACAATCGAATGCAGCCGAAAGCAAATACAAATACAAATACAAATACAAATATATGCACATATGCATGCATGTGTGTATATATGTGTGTACATGTGCATATATAAATAGTAACTAGTGCATTGGGCAAATTGAAATGTAAATATACACACACACACACACAGATACACAGACACATGCATGCATGTGTGTGCGTCTGCATATCCTGTGCGTTGTTCAGCGATTACATAAAGAAAATAGTAACAACAACAATAACAACAACAACAACTACAAATGAAATAAAAAGTAATTAAACACGTTTAAAGGTAAATCAAGCAACATTTTAATAAAGTTTCACCATTTCAGTGTATGTGTATGTGTGTGTGTGAGTGTGTGTGTGTATACATGGCATACATGTGGCCAGCCTGTGGTTGGGTGGTTAGTTTTGTGGGTTCGTTGGCTGTCCATTGCGGTTGCGGCTAGGTGGCCCAGGTTGCTTGGCCCATAAATTAGCACTTGATGTTCTGCACTTAACCTGGCGAACGCCAAAATAAGCAAATAAAGTGTAGCATAGCTCAAGGCGCAGGCCAGCTTCCGCTGGGTTTTAAAACCAGCCAGCACGCGCCCTTAGGTCACGCCCAAAAAAACAAAAAAAAAACGAAAAGTAAAATAAATGAGAAAAAAATAAGCAGCACCTGGCCACAAGAACAGAAATTGTTTTTTTGCTGGCCAACGCTCTGTTAATGCGTTCGAGTTGCTCTTATTGTTGTAATAAAAATATTTTTGACGATTTGTGTGCTTAGCAAAAAGCACTGCAAATGCGCTGGGGAGTTGCTCTGCGAGGGGGTTGGGGGGGTTGAGTTGTTCCGCTTACTGATTTCTGCGCGCTGCTTTTGGCCGTTTGCTTATCGGCGCACACACAAACATAATGAACACACATCTCTCTAAGGCCGGCCCGCCTTTGCCCCCCCCCCCCCTTCCCCCCCCCCCCCCCCCCCCCCCCTCGATTCACAGTGCGACTTCCGACAGGAGCTCTGTGTGCACTATGCGAGGCTGTGCTTGGCAAAAACTTGATATTGAATATTTTATGGCACTTCATCTAACGTTTTCCATTTCGCTCGCGTCAGCGGTGTCAAGAAGTTTGTAAAACACAACAGGAAGCAGGCCTACCTGCCTACCCAACAACAACAACAACATCAGGAAAAATACTAACGGGACACCCACACAAAAGCCGTGGCAACTGAGAAGTGAACAGCTTCCAAGCGTGGCCTCCTTCTGCCTTTGCCTTTTGCTCTGCGCCATTTATCAATTCTTGTAACTTACTTTCAGATGTGCGCACATGTGGGTGTGTGTTTGTGTGTGTGTCTCTGTGTGTGTGCCATAATGTTAATTAACTTTATCTTTGTTAAGCTTTAAGTCTTAAAGCGTGCACATTTTCCGGCGCTCGGTGTGTGCTTGTGTGTGTTTATCTTTTCCGTTACGCACATTACGTATACGTATATGTATACGTTACGTAAACGTAATGCGAGCGCATTACGTACACGCCGCGTAAGCCCCCGTGTATGTGTCTTAAGCTGGGCATTACCACCAGCCAATTTCCTTTTAATGACTGCCGCAATTGAGTGGGCCAAATTGGCGACAGACGAGCTGCAACAGAACGTTAACATATGTATAGAAATAGATAAAGGACCAGTTTCAAGTTTTACAAAACACTTAACTTTCTATAGAACTCCAAGTAAATTCAAATTCTATTTAATTAAACTTATAACTATTTTACTTATATTATGCTTAATTTCTGTTAAGAATTAAAATCGTTTTTAATCACTTTCTCTGACATTTTCTCTTGTTGCTAAGCAAAATTAAAAGAAGAAAAAAATAGTCACAAAAAGTTATTTAAACCCATTTTTATCTATCTCTCTTTGTTAGATTTACATTGTTTTTTTTTTAATGTTGGCTCCTATTTAAAAAAAAAATTTTTCTCAAAAATACAACTGAAGTTTTATGTTTATTATAAACTCAGTTTGATTTCTTAAGTTCGTAACATAATGTTTGTAATACGAAATAAAATTTAATAATGCAACAGTAGAAATAAACTTTTCAAGAACCAATTTCATATGAGCCAAAAATTGACTAAATTATTTAAGCAAAAATTATGTCACGTATTATAGTTTCGGGCATCTATTGTGGCATGTATAAAATAGACTAAAGAGAAACATATAATACAAAGACATAATCATTAAATTAAAGATAAGGAAACTCGGCTGAATTTGCAAAAACTTTTGTGATTTTCTGTAGGCAGACGAAACCTAATTAAATTTTCTATTTGTAAGCTTATATCTTGACACCATATAAAATGTAAACCTTTTCACTAGAAAGCAATTTTCAAATTAATCCAGACAGGAACTGAAATTGTGCCTGGCTAAACTTTATATTAAACACCGTGATCCTTAAATAGACCATTTACTATAAATAAGCTCAAAAAACTAATAAGCTGTCCTTTTTGGCCATTTTGTTTGATTTTGCAGTAAACCCCAAAATACAAAGCACAAAATGTGAGGCCAACAACAATAATCAACGCAACAAAAGAAGGAGAAAAAGCAAAAAGCAAAAAGCAAGCCAAACAAAAGCGATTTAAAGGCGAGTGTGGGGGGAAACGAGGGGGAGGGGGCGATGCCCATTATTGGAAACTGTCATACTCAAAAGATTTGCATAGCTAACGCTTTCGACCCGGCCAAAAGGCAGCCAGCCATGTCAGACCCGAACGTGATAAGCACAACAACAAATGCAAGAGAAATGCGAAATGTTAACAAAGGCGACAATATTAACGCTAAACGCGACGATCCCAATGTCTGAGGAGCTCAAACTGTAGCCAAAGTGTGACAAAGACAGTGAGAAACCAGACAGAGAGAGAGAGTGAGAGAGAGAAAGAGATAGCAGGCAAGCAAGAGATGCAGCTGCGATAAAAGAAACAAGAGCAACAAGAGCAACAAGCACAAGGATATAAACGAGGACAATCAGTCAAGATGAGTGATGATCAAACGGCAGCGACGCAAAATGATGATAAAGGTGAGTGCATAAAATCCCTATTTATATATATATGTGTGCGTGTGTGTGTGTGTGTTGTAGTTGGCCAGCAATCATAAATATCGAGTATGAAACAGTTTGTTCAGTTCGTCGTGAGTTCGGCTTGCCATCAAATCTGCGCCTGGGTCTTGGCCTGCTGCCGCTTTTGGCCTGGCCCATGCATATGAAATCAGCCATCAGGCAGAAAGCGCCTCTGGCCCCGAGGCAAGCGTATTTACAATTGGCATAAGCCGACTGCGCCATACTCTACAAATGGTTGCAATTAGTTGTTTAAGTTTTATATCAAATTCAAATGCAAACTCGTTAATTTGAGCACACTTTTATTGAAATGTTTTTGGTATAAACTTTTTCTATATAGTATATATGGTTAACCAGGCTCTAAAATATAGAAACCCTTAAAAATATACATGCATTTTTTCAGCAGGAAAATCAATATGGTCTATACCCTATATACATATATAATTATTTATTTAAGAAAGATTTGCTTAACTTTTTGATTAACTTTGGGGTAAAATTATAAATTATACTATATAAAACTTGATAACTTTATAAGTCTCTTAAAGACATATTCAGAATATATCTCTGACTTACAAACTGTGAAAGATATACTAAGTGAAGTCTGGTTGGATTATATATTGGGTTAGTTAAGAGTACATTTTACACAACAAATATCTCAACATTCAGCCCCATATACTCGACTGTGCTTGGGGCGCAGGGTATAAAAACACGCAAAGCTAAAAGCTGTGTAGGGATTGCTATTGGGCAGGGATTGGAGCAGCAGCTGAAGCAGCAGCAGCAGCAGCGGAGAGCACGGGCAAGCCGGGGGCATGCTGCATGATGTGGGCGAATATTTACGGTTAGCTTCGGTGTTGTGTGCGTGCTTCTTTTCGGGCGTCGTTCTCGAGCGGGACGGGACGGGAAGGGGCGCGGCCGGTGTGGGAGCCGGAATCGAGGTTGGATTCGGATTCGGGTTCGGGGTTTGGGGCTGCTTGGCTCATCAGCATAATTAAATAGCCATTGCTCATTGTGTGTGCAGCTCAATAAAATTTGGCTTGAACAGAATCAAATATGCCGCACACACACACACACACACACACACACACACACACACACACACACACACACACACACACACAGCTAAGCTTAAGGAGCAGGCAGAACTGGAGGCTGTTTTAAATAAATGATAAACTAAAAACGCAATCGCTCGGGGAGCGAGCAACAATCTCATGCTCTTTCTCCCTCTCTCTCTCTCTCTCTCTCTCTCTCTCTGTCTCTTTCTCGCTTATTCACTCTGTGCTAATGACTGGCCATAAGTTACGCAACTGTTCAAGGAAAACGCATTAGGGCTGTTGCGGGGGCAGCAGGGTCGCACACACACACACACACCCAAACACACACACACACACACACACACATACATAGGACAATTGACAGTTGGGCCAACAGTTGTTGGCCTTAACGCTCAGCTCTGTGCACTTGCGGCTCGAAACAATGCACAAAGGGCAAAGCGCAGCGCGTGGGAGTAGTCCAGGGTGCCAGCGGGGGGAGGGAGGGGGGCCCAAAGACTGCGACAGTGGATTACAAATATGAACGGAAACGGAAACTAATTAAATATGTAGAGCAAACTGTGAGTATGTATGATTTTTTTTGTCTTCTTTCAGTTTCAGTTACAGCTGCTGCTTTAGTTTACCTTGGACTGCATTCTATTTTATTTTTATTTCAGTACATATATTTTTTTTATACATTTTTGCACTCTGTTGTATTTTTTGTTGTTTTTCGGCGGCAATTCAATTTGCCTCCGGCCAGGAAGCGCTCCCCCCCCAAAAGAAAGAAAGTGCCCGCTGACTGGCAATTATGCCGCAACAGTCAATGCCTGTCGGAGTCACAGTTTCCACAATTTCCACAGTTTCCACAGTCACCATTGAACTTGTGCAAAGGTCCGCTTAGCTGCAGCGGCTTTTAACTTGATGCAACTGCAACTTCGACTGGTTTATCTTGGAAAGGCCAACTTTGCCACATACATAACTGTGCCTGTGTGGATTTGTGTCGGCGTGCAGTTTCCTTTTTTTGTCTGTCGTATATACTCTGTATCCATCAAAGAAAGCCTGAAACCAGGTGAATTTTCTTTAGTTGTGCAGATAAATGAAGAGGCAGAGGGAGCATATTTTGAATAAATAAAGCTTATTTCAAGTGATCGATAATTATCGATTTACAAAATTCGATTAGTATCGATTCTAAGTAAATTTAAAAATATTTAAATGCTCATTCCAAATCGATAAATATCATTTAATGAGTATTTTTTAAAATTTTTCTACATAAACGCAAAAATTATATTTAAATAGATCGATAACAGCCGTCATCAATCGATATTTATCGATTTTGTGCATATGGATACAGGGTATCTGCTAGTTGGGCAGCCCCGCTAAATTGAATCAAAGTTGTGTTTCGTTTGCTGTGGCGCTTTGAGAATCATTTTGCTTCCGCATAAATTTGAGTGGCGCATCTGCCGAAAATGTTGCAAGCAGGTTTCCCCCCTGAACTTAACTTTGCTGCTGATGCTGCTGCTGATACTGCTGCTGCTGCTGCTGCTGCTGCTGGGGCATTATGCAATACGGGGAAGATGTGCGTTGGTTGCATTTAATGTTAATGTGCGACCGCCAACCGGTTGATCATCATCATGGGTAGCCCTGCTTCCCAGTTCCAGTCCGGGTCTCGCTTTGTTGTCGTAGTCTCTTGGCTGCCTGCCATCATCAAGTGTTACGAACTTGATTTTCACTGATAGTTAATGACTTGTAAAGGCACACTTGCTTATATATATGTATATGTAGTCTTTATTTTATTTGAAATGCATTTCGTATGTTTTACCTAATCATCGTTACTAGCTATACCCAAAACTGATTCCGGGTATTTGAAAACTCGTGTCATGTTTGTAACGCCTCGCATCTGAGGCTGCTTTTGTTGTCCCTCAAAGGCTTTGAAAAGCGTTTTAATTCCATTTACGGCCTTTGAGGAGAAGTATCTCATACATATATTTTTTATTCATTCATTCAGTGGGGTTTTTTATATAGCAAAAGAAAACCTTTTACATAATTTTCTGCCCTATTTATTTGCGTTAATTGCTAGCAGAAATCAATAGACTAGTCTAGATTTCTGTACAGTGTTTGCTCGCTAAATATAATAAATACTTCTCTTTTTTCTTTCTCTCATATTATTGTAACTTTTTCTTAGCTCAGCTTCTTATTTGCATAAACAGCTTTTGATTATGTTTATGTGCGTTAAATGTAAAACTAGTTAAATCAGGGTATCTAAGCGGACGGTGCCATGCTGACAGCTTCTCTCTCTCTCTCTCTCTCTCTTTCTTATTAAATTTGTAACAGCTGCCCTCATTGCTGTTTTCGTGTCTATTGAGATTGTTGCTGCTGAAGTAGTTTTTATGTAAGCGCAGGTTGGATGCTTTTTTTTATATGTTGTTGTCGAAACATTTCTCAGGTCTTTTGTTTACATTTATGAGTAAATCAAAAAATGTATAATAATTAATTTGGCAAGCGACGGAATCTGATCGACCCGACTTGCACAACATAGAGGCATGTTAATCAGCCTGATTTGCATTGTTACATGTCCCCGTTTCGAAAAAAAAAAATACACAAAAAAACAAAACAAATCCAAACAGTTAATGAAAATTGCCGCCCACTTGGTGCCAATGAAAGCCGCATTGCTAATCAGCGGCGAAAGGAAAACAATGGACATGACCATAAATCGTTACAGTTACGAGTGCATATAGCGACAGATACATTGATATATATATATATATATATATATATAAGCTGGCCGTGACCTCGTCTGATGTAAGAATGAAGAGCGCGGCAAATCAACACAGTTTTCGCCAAAAGCTGAAACAGAGCGTGATATGATTGTAGCTGTTTTTTTTTATATATATTTTTTTCTGGTTTTTATTTTCGTTGATGATGTTGCTGCTGCTGCCACAACAGTGATTGCTGCGGCTGCAACAACCAGTGGCAGGTCTTAACCCAAAGACAACCCAGCCACGTTCAGTTGGGATTTTAAAATCAATTCAAGCTGTAGCTAATTATGATTGAAAAGATTGTTTTAAAATATTTGTGTCTTTTAGCCAATTTTAACTGTCTGCAACTACCATTTTAGATTTTCGATTGTTTTCATTAACATTTCCTATCCTTTTTAATTTTTTCCATTATTATCGGCTGCACATTTGATTCTTTTCCTATTATCAATTGTTTTCTTTACCATATGTTCCTCATTTTTCTGTTCCTAAAATCACTCGTTCCTATTATTACTTTCTTGCTTTATCTTGTTTCCATTTTTACTCAGTTTGTCATAGTTTTAGTTAGTTTTTTTACATTGTGATAGCTTACATTTTTATTTGTTAATTGTTTGACAAGTTTTCAGTATTACAATTTCCAATTTGTTCCAGTTTACACGCGTTTTCCAATTGGAATATCGTGTTCTCATAAGGTTGTTTCAGTTTCAAATTGTTCCATTTCTTTTAACTAATAAACAACAAGTAAAAAAAATTTCCATCCCCTATTAAATAAATAAAATGAAGTTCATATTAAAAAAAAATATATAAAATACAAAATCATTACATAAATGGGCAATCAAAGAGTTAACTTTAATTGCAAAGCGTTTAAAACAATATTGTAAACAACGTTAACAAATTAAAATTGACACAATAACACAGATGAATATCACACTTTGAGCTTGAGTAGCTGTTAAAAAAAGGGCAATTAAAAAATAATAACAATTGAAAGCAAATTAAACCAATTTATAATTTGCAATATTATGTTGACAGCTTAATTATTTTTTTGAGAGACATTTCTTATAACGACGTTAATGGGTTAACAACGAGCTGGGCCCGAAGCCGAAAAACCCGAAAGCAGCAAAAGGGTTTGGCCAATACGGCCAAAAAGCAACAATACCAAACCAAAGCCAACGGGGCCGTTATGCAAGTTGCCCAGTTGCTGTTGTTGTTGTTGTTGTTGTTGTTGTTTATTGTATAAGGCTAAGACGTTCAAGTGGCAAAGGAATTGCCAATAGGAAGTTCATATTACCATAAGCATAAACGTAAACACAATCAAAATAACGGTACACATTTAACCAGTATTGGGCGCCAGCAGCAAATAACAACAACAACTTGCATATTAATTTGATATTTTGTTGTTGTCTTTTTTCCCCCCGATATTCGATTTAAAATTTGAAATTTATAACAACAAATTTTTTGAGCCCAGCAAACAAAATTTTCTCTTACGGCAATGAAAGTGGAGCACAACCTCCCCGTTTCAGTTAACAACAACAGCTAGAAAGAGCGGAAGAGTTGCGAGTTATTCCCCTCCCCTTGATCTTTTATCTCGTACAAGTTTTGCAAAGGGCGCTCGTGTCTCGTGTGAAAGGTCAACAGACTGAAAACGAAAATTGAGAGAAAACGAAAATGTAACGAAAGCGAAAAAAGCGAAACAAGACGGCCTTCAATGGGCCGCCGTCTGCAGAGTGTCTCCCAGTCTACCAGTCTACCAGTCTACCAGTCTCCCAGACTCTCTCGCTTGATAATCTCTTGCACTTGCCATCGCCACACACACTTACATAACGGTAACCGTCTCCAGCTTCTTGTATAAAACGCGTCGCGTCGCCGTTAGCCGAATCATTTACAGTTTGCCGCTGTCCCAGCTGACGACACATCCACTTATTGGACAGACAATCCTTTACCAAAAAATCAAAAAAAAACCCGTTGCGTTATGGCCGCGTACTTCCTTGTGAGTGCACCGTTTCCTTGGATTCAGTCCGTGGATTCAATCTCCGTACTAACTTCCAGTGTCTCCTCCTTTTTGTGCAGCTGAGCGTTTTGTTGCTCGCCAGTCCGGCCGTTTGGGGCAAGCCCACCTTTGGCCGGGAGCACGTGCACATACGCATCCACCTCCCGGAGAGCGGTGGCGACGAGCATCATCATGATCATGGCCATGGAGGCGGCGGCGGCGGCGGCGGCGGCGACTTCTCCACCTATGAGATACACGATCAGGGTCACGGCGGTCATGGAGGCGGCGGATATGGCGGTGGCGGTGGCGGCGGCGGCGGTGGCCATGTGAGCACCTTCGCCGTCATCACCGAGAACCACCATGGCAGCTCAGGCGGTGGCCATTACGGCGGCGGCGGCGGCTTTGGTGGCGGCTACAGCGCCGGCGGACATGGACACGACGATGGCAAGATTGCGGCTATTGCGGCTGCCGCTGGTGCCGGAGGTGGACACGGACACGACTACAGCAGCGGCGGACACGGCGGCGGCGGTGGTGGACACGACAGCGGCATCGCGCACATTGCGGCCATTGCGGCCAGCTCGGATGCCTCCGCGCACGGCGGCAGCGGGTATGGTGGCTACAGCGGCGGCGGCGGCGGTGGCTACAGCGGCGGCGGCGGACATGGACACGGTGTGGCTCAAATCGCCGCCATTGCGGCCAGCTCGGATGCTTCCTCGCACGGCGGCAGCGGCTACGGCGGCTACAGCGGAGGTGGAGGAGGCGGCGGCGGTGGTTACAGCAGCGGCGGTGGTCACGACGATGCGCATCTGGCCGCTGTGGCAGCCGTCTCGGCCTCCTCCTCGTCGGGCAGCTCGCATGGCTCTGGTGATGCCGGCTACAGCAGCTATGCAGCGCCCGCCAGCGGCTGGGCCGGCTCCGGCTCCGGCTCCAGCGGCAGCTACTCCAGCTACAGCAGCGGCGGCAGCAGCTACAGCAGCGGCGGCAGCAGCTACAGCAGCGGTGGCTACAGTGGCGGACACGGCGGCGGACACGACGATTCCCAGATTGTGGCAGCTGCAGTCGGCTCACATGGCTCCAGCGGCGGCGGCGGCGGAGGCGGAAGTGGTTACAACTACGCGGCGCCCACTGGTGGCTGGTCGGGCGGCGGCGGCAGCTGGTCCTAAGCGGGCCCGGCCGTGTGGCCATTGGTCGTCTAGTCTATGTTCATGTTCATGGCCCATTGGATATAAGTTATGATTCGTTCCCATTCCATTCCGTTCCCGTTCGCATTCGCATCTTCACTCCACGCAATCCTCGTATTTATGTAAGCGCCCCAATCTTATCTACATGTACAAAATAAACTATGTCGTGTTATAATTTAAAGAGCATCAACTTGTCTTATTTTTTATTATTATTATTTTTTTTGAACCCACGATTCGCGGTCAAAATCATCTGTCAGCTGATTGGGGTGAAAGTGGTGAGCGGAGTGTGGGCCAAGATGCCGTAAGACGGCCGTCGGGCTGTCGGGCTGTCTCTCATCATAATGACGCAATACGATCAAGATATCGATGATGATGATGATGATGATGATGATGGTGATCGTGATAATTATGCGTTGATCAGTCAACACATTTAACTTCAAGACATTAAAATAAAAATTGAGCAGCCATTAGTTAGAAAATTGGCAAGTGTAGATAACTGAAAGATAGAAAGATATATACCATATAAAATAGGTTATATAACTAACAATGAATTGTTCGAATATTTTAAGTATATAGTATTCCTAACTTTTTATTGTTGTTCATCATATTTTACAGATATGTTAGGATAGATATGGCAGATATATATTATGGTTATATTTGGTATATACATATATATATATATATATATATATATATATATTCTGTATATAATATTATTTATATTTTGTTTTTATTGTTTATACTAATCATGAATATATCTATAGGTAGGTACAATATTATTTGCCTGCTGATTTTATATGTATATATAATTTTATTTTCCAATCTTCAGATAATTCTGTTAGGAGCATAATTAAGATATCTTAAACATGAAAAACGTTGTTCATCATATTTTACAGATATGTTGGGATAGATATGACAAATATAATGTTATGGTTATATTTGGTAGCCGTATTTATATATATATTATTTATATAACAATTCCTGATGTATAGACAATATACACAACTTTCAAATACAAATAAAGACACATTTAAAAATTTAGGAAAATCGCTATAAAATGTCAGTCTAAATGCGTAAAAATTGGCTAATAAATTTGAAAAAAAATCATTTCTGCTTAAGATCCTTGGAGCTGTTCTTGTTCTCCTCTTCCTTCTTTTTCTCCTCCAATTCGCGCTCGTACATCTGATAGGGCACCGTTACGTTCTTGTTGAACAGATCGTAAATGGTGAAGTAGCAGGCGGACATAACGCCGGACTTGAACAGGGTGGGCAGCATGCCCTTGTAGAAGCCCCAGACGCCCTCCTTGGACAGCGTGTTCTGGATGCAGAGCCATATGGTGGGGCATTTGGGATTGGTGCCGAATGACTTTCGGTCATCCTGAAAGTGAGCCAGCATCGAGCGCTTCTTGATCAGATCGATGGGATAGACGAGAAACTTGGACACGACACCGGAGGTGGCTCCGTTCACAAAGAGCAGGGCTCCGGGAATTTTGTGATTCGGATGTGGATCGTTGTGATAGATGCCAATCAATTTGATGGCCAAATGGTTGAGGGACTTGTAGATCGCAAAATTGGCGCCGACCAATGGATAAATCTGCAGCAGGGTCATCATCAGGCCGCTGGAGACGCCGCGCAGTCCCTCCTTCCGGAAGACCTTATGCACGCCGGACACCGGCTTTAAGCTGCCCGCCTGCGTGCCCGGATCGGCGGCAACCACCCGGGTGCGGATCACATCGAACGGCTGGGCCACAACGACGCCCAGACAGCCGGCCAGGCCGCCGCACATGAAATAGCTTAAATGCGAGTGATCGTGATAGAATTTGTTCTGGCCGGCGGCCCGATGCAGTTGCTCGTACGACCAGAACTGCACCAGGGCATAGGTGATGCTCATCATTTGGGCGGCCATGTGGCCGCGCCACAGACCGCGCAATCCCTCCTCGCGGTAAATGCTCGTGAATGCGTGCACCATTCCGCTGTACTTCGAAACGGATTCCTTCCTCAGCGGCTCCACCTGCAACTGAAACCGTATCTTGAGCACATCGAACGGCTGCGATATAAACCGGGTAACTGCACCGGAGAGTCCGCCTCCCAGGGCCTGGAGCATTTGAACATGCGCCGAGTTCATGGAAGATATCTGCAAAACAAGAAGAAGCAATTTTTGAGTGAATGTTGTCCGTGTTCCATTTAACCCCCCCCCCCCCCCCCCCCCCCTGTTTGCAGATTTATGTGACACCCTGTTGATGGATTATGTACTTAATCTTCCTCTCTCTCCCTTTCTCTCTTTCTTTCTCGCAGTTGCCAAACAGCAAGTCGTTGCCTACACGCAAAAGTCGCAGGTCAAACACGAGAGTCGCCACATTCAGCTGGTGCGCGAATATGGCTTCCATCCGCGCACCAAGGCCTCCGTGGAGGATGGCGACGTCCTGCCCCGCAAGTTTGAGCCCTTTCCAGAGGACATGTACGGCAAGCCGCTCGAGGAGATTGACACCTTTATATACGAAGAGGTAAGCCCCGAATATCAGATACCTATTAATTTTTATCTTAAGTAATACCAGATTTTGGTGGAATCGATATTTATCGATATTAGGGAAATGGAATGGAATATTATAGTCCAGATTTAAAATATCCTCTCTAACATGCACTTGCACAAATTGCCCATTAAACCCTTGTTTACACATTTTCAATGTTTGAGGTATACAAAGAGTACAAACAAAAAACAAAATACATCAAAATGCTGCAATTTGGCCCATTGCCATTTCCATTGCCTTTAATTAATAAGTCACACAACAACAGGGTGTTTTTGGTGTGCCAGTTTATTACACACCGCCGCCCCAAGCACAAACCTATTCACAGTGTGCAGCAAGTGGCACAGGCGGAAATGGAACGCGCTGTCGCTGTCGCTGTCGACGTCGCAGTCACAGTCGCCGTCGTCATTGTTGTTTCATTTGAAATTGTTGAAAAGTGCAAATGCAACGACTTAATGAAAACGAATGCACTTTTGATGACAAACAGAGGTTAATGGAAAATGCAAACGGCTAGAACAGCCCTCGTGGGCCACTTGAAAAGCCAAAAGCGCCACGGATATCAGCATAATGTTCCGCGCGCGCCAGTTATATTTCAGAAAAGTGAGAGTAAATTTAGCAGCGGCTACAAAAACAAATACAAACACATTGAAGTGCACACACACACACACAATTACACATTGCGGGCAGGAAATGGGTCATGCAGAGTTTGCCTTTAAAAAAAGGCCGAGCAATGTGACAACAGTATTTACGTGACGGCTGCCTTAAACAAACGTCCGCTCGCCCCAACGGGAGGAGCCTGTGCCTGCCTGGTTTGGCTGGCATATGCAGCAGCCAGTGTTGGACAAATTATAGGCGAACATGCAAGTTTACTCAAGACTTGGCGGCGTTCCATAGCACACACACACACACACACATGCACGTGGCGTGGCCAAATATTTTGAGGCAGCGCTCGGTCAGAGTTTGAGTTGGGCCAACGTAAACACACATGCATTCAAATGGCCAGTAGCGCCATCAGGGCTGGCGTAAATGTAACGAAATGTTGCCAGACATTTGCACGCACGCATGCACATGGCAACGCCAAACACATACACATTAGCGTGTGCGCCTCTGTATGTATATGTGTGTGTGTGTACATCGCAAGTGGGCAAAGCAAACTCTGCGACGAAAAATCAAAGTGCTTAATGGCATTTAATGGCGCACTTTAAGCCGGCCGAGCAGAGCAAACATCTGTGGTAACAACGACAACTACAACAGAAGCATGTTGCAAGGACTGTGATAAGACAACCGCATGTTTGCCTTAATGTACACAATCTGAAACTAAATTTCCATTCCATTCCATACAAGAGCTAACACAAATTTTCATTTTGAGCACTTAAAACACGCTCTCCTTTTCTTAAGCTCTCACACATACATACACACAAATGCAAAGATCTAACGGACCACAAAAGCGCATGCAAATTTACAAAGTACACAGCAGAGTAGGGGGAAATGCCCAAACTGCCGCCCAATCGTAATTTCTGCTTGTTACATTAAAATTTCTGCTTACTCGGCTGAAAACGACATTTATGTATGACAAACGACCTTGGGGGCGTGGCGGGCGCTCATTTCAATTATCCTTTGTCAACCTTAGCAAAGCTGGCGCATCGGCATACCTAATTGGAGAAATCATGGCGCTAATGAACAAGCACTGGGGGACAGTTCTGTAGCAATTCCAAAAGGGAGCCTATGCTAAGAAATCGATATATCCGATTGTTGCCCACTTTTTGTCCTCACCGCTTGGTCGTACCAGGTCCAATTGGGGTACCATGCGCGTCGTTTTAACGCTACTCACATGCAAAAAATGTGTATTCTGTGGACTTGGAGGGTCCGTACTCTTCTTGGTGGCCATCTGACAACAATGGTATTCCGCTTGTGTTAATACAATATCTAAATAACAGAAATACACATTGTGGGTAATTTGGATGTCCTGTTGTCTTGTACTACGCGTACAATTTAACTCGCACGCGTGCAAATAACACTTGACGTGCGAATTTACTGAAATTTGGTTATGTTGAAAAAACACGCTCGAATTACGTTTCTCCTTTTGAATCGACAAATTAATGTAGATATCTGTTTTGTGGAACTTTTTTAAACCAGCAATTTATTAACAAGTTTTCTCAAATGGAATTTCAAAGTGAATTTTTTAAAGCACATTTATTTTCTGGTTTGAAAACTAATTTTGCAAATTACTTTCGGGCCGTATGTTGCCCAGTCGGCTTGTTTATTTTTTGTACGTCAAAAGTTCCTGAAATCAACAGAAAAAAACGCAAAAATTAGCATCGACTTATGCCGCACAAGATAAGCGGCGTATCGAGCGCTAGCGCTCCGATGGCCAACAGTCGGTACTCACCACGAGAATGGGCGATGGCGATGCGCTTACTTGGACCTTGCACGCATCTTCCTGCGCTTACGCTTCAACCTACGCATACGCTTCTTACGCCACTGTAAATACACCAAGAAACACAATTGTATTACACTCAAAGTAGCTATTGCTTTTTCAATACTCGATACAAATTTTTTTCTTTGAATTTTTCACTTATTGGTATTTAGAATAAGATATTTTACCTTAGCTCTCATTTTCCTTCTGGTTTCGAAGACGGTCAGAGAACGAAAGAACGATGGGCAAGCGGAAGTTCAGCTGGCAGCTTCGCGTGGCCGGGTTTGACAGTTGAAAAGTATCGATAAGTCATATGACAACCCTTGGCATCGAGTATTTGTTAAACAGCAAGCAGTTCTGTTAAGTGGGGAGCAATTCGTTAGGCAAGCAGTAGATCTGTTAATGAGAGACTGATACTGTTAATTAGTGACATTATCGATAACTAAAAAACCAACCTTGTATTGGCGGTAAAGTTAAGTTTCCCACTTTTTGCAGACATTTTGTGTGGTCTCGAAGCGATTCCGCAAGAACTATATACATCGTTTTACGGGCACCAAAAGCCTTTTCCTCTTCCATCCATGGAGTCAATGGCGACGCGTTTGTGTCTACATAGCAACAAATCAATTCTTCGACTACTGCGTGATGGCGACCATTCTCTTCAACTGCATATTCCTAGCCATGACCGAGACTGTGGAGGAAGCTGAGTAAGCTCTTAACGGGATCAGAAATCAATAGCTGTAAATAACTCCCTCTCTCTCTCTTTTTGTGCAGATATATCTTCCTAGCCATTTACTCAATTGAAATGGTTATCAAAATCATTGCCAAAGGCTTTTTGCTCAACAAGTACACCTACCTGCGTAATCCGTGGAATTGGCTGGACTTTGTGGTCATCACCAGTGGATACGCGACAATTGGCATGGAGGTGGGCAATCTGGCCGGCCTGCGCACCTTTCGCGTGCTGCGCGCCCTCAAGACCGTTTCCATCATGCCCGGCCTGAAGACGATCATCAACGCACTGCTCCACTCCTTTCGCCAGCTGGCCGAGGTCATGACCCTGACCATTTTCTGCCTGATGGTCTTCGCCCTGTTCGCGCTGCAAGTTTACATGGGCGAACTGCGCAACAAGTGCGTGCGCACCGTGCCCACAGAATGGACCAACATCTCCCATCTGGACTGGCAAATGTAATTAGAAGATTAAATACCCTATAATTAACTATAGTATTTAAGCGGTTATTGCTGTGACAGCTTTATGATTCAAAAGTCTGATTCTGAAAATATTTTGTAGATATTTTTAGAAGCATAATCACACCCAAGTTTGGTCCGAACATCGCAGAAATCAATATAGTTAACCAATATTGATTATACTTTACAGATAAATTAAGAACATAATCCCAATCTTATTTCAAATAACAAGAATGTTTTTTTATACAGTGATTAATTTCTTACTAGTCTAAGAATTGTCTCCCCTTTCTGAACGCCTTGTGTCTTTGCAGCTGGGTCAACGACACGGACAACTGGCTGTACGACGAGGAGGAGCTGCCCATGCTCTGTGGCAATCTGACTGGCGCCCGTCACTGCCCGCTCGGCTTCATGTGCATCTGTGTGGGCGACAATCCCAATCACGGCTACACGAACTTCGACAACTTTATGTGGTCCATGCTGACAACATTCCAATTGATCACCCTCGACTACTGGGAGAACGTCTACAATATGGTAAGGATATTGTGGGCCTCCCAACTGTTTGAGATGTGCCTAATCTTGGCCCACCCATTGCAGGTGCTAGCTACTTGTGGCCCAATGAGTGTCTCATTTTTTACGGTGGTTGTGTTTTTCGGCTCATTCTACTTAATTAACCTGATGCTGGCCGTAGTCGCGCTCAGCTACGAGGAGGAGGCGGAGATAACAAACGAGGCAAGTAGACTATAAAAGCTTCCACAATTTTATATTGAAGATCATGTCCACTTTTTAGGAGCGTAAAAAGGATCTGTTGGATCATCGTGACGATTCCACGTTCAGCTTTGATCCATCCGTGCTGAACGTGAAGAAGCTCAACAAGAACAACAAGAAGAAGATTGATTCGCGCAAGGGCGTGCTCCTGGCCTCCTACAGCAAGAAGAAGACGCGCCGAAAAAAGACTAAAGGCGGCAAGGACACAACCAACGGTAATGGCAACGGTAACGGTAACGGTAACGGCAGCAATGGCAACGACCACGAACCCAACAAATCGGTGACGCCCAGTCCCGGTCCCAGTCCGCGCCACAGCACCTCGGATCGTCCCTCAGCCTTGGCCCTGCAGGCGCAGAAGCAATACCAGCAAATGGGGCAGCAACAGCAGCAGCAGCAGCCTGTGCAGCAGCAGCAGCAACAGCAGCAACAATTGGTGCAAACTGATGCTGGCGCCACCTCGCAGCAAAAGACGCGCATCAGCTTTCGGGAGGGCAGCGTCAAGAATCCCAATATGCTGTATCCCTCGGACTACAAGGGTCAGCTGATCACGAGCAGTCGCCAGACCAGCTCCAATTCGAGCGGCGGCGTCAATCGCGAGTCCTCGCAGGACGACTCGGGCGTGGTTGATGATCACGAGGAGCAGGACACCGGCAACGAAATGGGCCATGTATCCACCGTGGAACTGGCGCTCTCTCCGCGCGAGGTGCGCCTCATCAAGTGCAATGGGAACATAGCGCGCATCAAGAATCACAATGTCTATGCGCTGCACCAGGAGTTCTCCTCCGAGGTGGTGGTCATTGGTTAGTAC
Organism: Drosophila micromelanica; assembly: GCA_004143825.1. Taxonomy (NCBI): domain Eukaryota; kingdom Metazoa; phylum Arthropoda; class Insecta; order Diptera; family Drosophilidae; genus Drosophila; species Drosophila micromelanica. The sequence continues at coordinate 34,223 of SCDY01000646.1, read as the reverse complement.
AAGGATCCAATTGGATTCCTATCTATATATAAATATATGTATATATACTCATTTTCCTTATTCCTTTGTAGATGATCTACCTGATCGCAATTGCGATCGTTGCGTCCACTGCTGTGCGGACTACGAGAGCTGGCTACAGTTCCAGAACTGTCTCTACAAGGTGGTCCGGGATCCCCTCTTCGAGCTGGCGATCACGCTGTGCATTGTGCTGAACACCGCCTTCCTGGCCATGGAGCATCACGGCATGAGCGAGAGCTTTCGGAATGCCCTCGATGTGGGCAACAAGGTGCCCAGGGATCTCACCTGATCTGATCCACATTACTAACTGGATCCCTTTTCAGGTCTTCACGTCCATTTTTACGTTCGAGTGCATTGTCAAGCTGATGGCGCTGTCCAAGGAGTTCTTTCTGTGCGGCTGGAACATATTCGATCTGATCATTGTCACCGCCAGCCTGCTGGACATCATCTTTGAGCTGGTCGACGGCCTCAGCGTGTTGCGCGGTCTGCGCTTGGTGCGTCCTGCCTGACCTCTTGACCTCCATTCACAGTTGATTTTCATGTGGTTTCTTCTCCCATTTGCAGTTGCGTGTTTTGAAGCTGGCACAGTCCTGGACAACGATGAAGGTGCTGTTGAGCATCATTATATCGACAATTGGTGCGCTCGGCAACCTCACGTTGATCCTCGTTATAGTTATCTATATATTCGCTGTGATTGGCATGCAATTATTCTCAAAGGACTACACGCCCGAAAAGTTCGATCCAGATCCAGTGCCAAGGCAAGAAAATCGTGCAATATAAACATTTGATACTTACAATATAAAGTATATATGTTCTTGATCGGTATTAGCAGTCGAGTCCATTTGTCCGTTTCTAACAAAAATTGTATTAAATCATGAAATGTTGAGTCTTTGCTTGCTGGTTCTAGCGGATCAGACGAATTTATCCAATAACTTTCGTACAATCTGTAAAAAAATGTGTGGTTTTTATATGGAAAACTTTTTGTGATCAAACTCGCAAATTAAAAGTACCATATTATATCAATATTGGATCGTATCTGATAACGGTTGAAAAATTAAATGTGTGAAGAAAAAAATTTATATTTTCTTCGGCAACCCAAAGATAATTTTTTATATTTTATAATCTATTTATAATCATATTCTCCTTTGTACAGATGGAATTTTAATGATTTCTTCCACTCCTTCATGATGATCTTTCGCATATTGTGTGGCGAATGGATCGAACCGCTCTGGGACTGCATGCGCGCCGAAGAGGAGGTAACTACACCCATATATCTTATATTATACTATATATAATACCCATTAAAATTGCAGCAAGGCGCATCGACCTGCTTCGCCATCTTTCTGCCCACGCTGGTCATGGGCAATTTCATGGTTCTAAACTTGTTCTTGGCCCTGTTGCTCAACAGCTTCAATTCCGAGGAGCTCAAGTCAAAGAAAGAGGCAAGTCCGATGCGTTTTCCACTTGGGAAATTCTATCCATCTATTGTTATGTGAATGTATTTGTCTATCCGTAAATGTGTATGTGTGTGCGCAGCTAAATGTTATTACCACTTAAACAAAGGAAAACTTAAAACCAAAGTCTAGACGCACAAGCATTGCGCTTGTCATAAAAATCCAAATGCTAAAAGAAAAGTTGATTTATTTCTATAACTTATATACTCTTTATGTGGTGTTTAGACGACTTTGCATTGCACTTGTATGCGTGTTTTATTGGTGTGAATGTGTGTGTCTATATATATATGTTTTAGCCATGTAACTTTCAAATGCGCATTAAATACAACTGCATCACGAATTGCGGCCAATTGAATTATACACTGAGAGAATAATGTAAAGCACTTTTTACAAAAAGTGTATCGTACACACAGAAACTTGAATTATCAGCCTAAATTCTCATCTTCACTCGCTAAAACACATTTCAACTAATTGTTCTAATTGTTTATTGATTAATTACCTATATATACAAAAAAATCCATACATATATTAGTGGGTTTTTTTTTAAATTTCGGTCGTGTCGAATTTATGTATTTTTGCTATGGCTGCAAACCCAAAAAAAAAAACTTCTACGGTGCACAGTTCGAACCTCGCTTATAAGTTCTATTCCATGGTCTGGTTCATTCCTTTTCCCCCTTTTGAGTTTGACTTTAATGGTTGAATATCTGTTTGAGAATTCTCATTCATCAGATAAGAGTTTAATCTTTTCCGTTTATGTAAACATAGCCCAAATCATATCTCAGTTCGGGCTTGGCTGAATTTTTGTGGAACTATTTCGGTTCAAAGTTCCGCTTATGATTTTGATAATTATCTAGTTCTGGGTTTAAATTGGTTTGCAGCCTTGATTGTTGTTCTTGTATTCATTTAACGTATGTCTTTTGCATTTGTTTTATAAAACCCTGTCTAAGTCTCAGTGTTTACGTCTTTAATATTTATGTGATAATCTTTCTATTTGCACTATATCTACTTGAATTAACTAAAACCAAAAATAACCTCTGTTCGTCAACTTTGCACAATGCGTTTAAACTTTTAACTACTAAAAAATACACACACACACAAAAATACACTAAAAAACAACTAAACTAAACTACCCCAAAAAAATACCAATATTTAAATACACAAAACCCGTTAAACAGATTTTCAAGAAAAAGGTAATTTTTTCAAACTCAAACTTTAAAACTACTTAAACCAATTATTTGCTTTACTTATTTTTTTATTAAAGAAAAACCAAAAAACTAAACTTGAAAAATTAAAAAAAAGTGTGTACATATAAAAATGAACCCCAGGCCTGCATATCAATTGTTCTATATATACAACATTGTTAAATTTGCAACTTTTGTGTTTCTAAGTGTTTAGCTTTTTGCTGTTAGATTGTGAATTGCATTGGATACCCGATTATATATATATAAATATTCAACATTCAAAAATATCTATGTAGTAGTGAATTCTTTATTTCTGAATATATTGCAAATCTGATGCACTTCTGTGGCTAATGCTCCCATTTTCTCTCCACGTAGGAGGTGGGCGAGGAGTCAAAGTTGGCGCGGAGCATTGAACGCGTCCGCGATTTGATACGGAAGAAGCGGCAGGAGCGCAAGGATCGCAAGGAGCGCAAATATGCCGAGAAATTTCAGCAAATTGTGCTCGAGGCGCAGCAGCAGGCGCATGCCACAACGGTGGCAGCCAGGGAACTGGACAAGTCCGGCCTGCTGGCAGAAACGAAGTTCCATAGATTAAGCTACCAGGTGAGCGAACTAAATAAATTAAATCAAATTCCAGCTAATTTAATTTAACTGCCTTTCAGGAATCTATGAATCGACCCGTTTCTGGCTCCGATTTTGGCTTTCAGATACCGCTCAGCGATGGGCTGCACACCATCGTCGATGGCCTCGAGTACAGCGAGGCTTCGGAGGCGGCTGATGGCCAGCAGCAGGCGCAACCACTGCAGCCGGCGCCGGACTGTCTGCCACCCACCTACGAGTGCGCCATGCTGACCGCCTCGAGCAATGGCAACGGCAATGGCAATGGCCATGGATGCGATAATAATCTGTCTGCGGCGGAGCGCAGCCGGTTGCAGCATCAGATCTCCTCGGGCGTGGGCACGCAGCAGAACGATTCGCGGGACGAGGCCACCTGCACAGAGTCGATTGAGCTGCGCATGCTCGGCCAGTGCAACTCCACGGACACGGATCCGTTTGCGTATGTGGGCGATCAGCGCAGCGGGTCCTTTGCGCGCGGCGATTCGCTGCAGGACAGCGACGAGGCGTACCTCAAGTACCAGAAGTCGCTGCTGACGCGTTCGCCCAGCTACCGCAAGTCGCTGGATCGCCTCTCGCAGTCCAGCGGGCAATCGCAGCGCTCGCTGCTGCCCTCGCGCAGCCTCAAGTCCGAGGAGAGCGCGATGCGGCGTCACTCGAGCGGACAGTCGCTGAACTCGATATCGCTGGAGCAGGACGAGCTGCTCTCGCAGCAGGCGAATCTGCGCGATGAGCTGCTCAACTGCGATCAGAAGGAGCTGTTTCAGTTCCTGCAGGAGGACGAGAAGAAGCCAACGACCACCAGCAGCATCAAGTCGAATCTCAGCTACATATCCAACTCCATTATGCAGACGCTGGATTCGCGGAACAGCGGCAGCAGCCACGTGCAGCAGGAGAGCGAACCGCTGATGGAGCACTCCGAATTCGACAATATCATCCAGAGCTTTGAGAAGGAGCTGGAGGAGATTAAGCGCTCGACCAGCTCGCTGGAGCGCAAGATCTCCACGCTGTCGGAGCCCTCGCCCGCGGCGGATGAGGCGGCCAAAGCCATCTTGGATCACATTGCGATCATAACGGGCGCCTCGGAGCGCACCGCTGCCGATGAGGTGGTGCATCCGCTGAATCCCTACGACAGCTACGATTTGTCCAGCGTGCCGCGACGCTCGCAGTCCATCAGCGCCGCCGCCCAGCGTCAGTCCGTCAAGCTGAAGCGCCGCAGTCTCGAGAAGCAGCGCAAGATCGACGAGGACTTTAGCATATCGAACGAGATACGCAAAATCTGTGATCAAATCCACGCACCCTTCGCCGCCATGGAGGCGCTCGCCGTTGCAGCCACAAGCGGCGGCAGCGGCGGCGTCGGCTGCGGCGGCAACAATGCCGGCGGCCAGTCGCCGTTTGTGCGGCGCAAAAACGATCCGTTCAGCGTGCAGTTCGATCGGTTCAAGCGGCTGTCGCTGATCGAGCGCGTCGAGGAGCTGCCGGAGGAGGATAAGCCGATATCGACGCTGCGCATCGAATCGGAGAAGATGCCGCGCAAGTTTCTCAACAGCGACAAGCTGCGCATGGACAGCCTGTCGCTGAAGAGCACCAACTCGTATGAGAATCTGCTCATCCAGAAGCAGATGTGCCGCGACGCAGTGCATCCGCTGACGGGTGTGCCGGCCACGCCGCCCACATCCCTCAAGTCGAGCATTGAGCCGCCAACACTGGCGCAAATTTCATCGCTAAAGGCAACACCGCCGCTGGCTGCCCTCACCGAGCACCAGCAGCACTATCATGCCCAGAGCATACAGGCCACAATTGCACCAGCGGCAGCAGCAACAATCGCAGCCACAAACGCTGTCGCAATGCACCCAAAGGCTGTGGGCGCGACAAGTAAACGTCGCGCCGAGCATTCACAATCGACACTAGACAAAGCCGCTTCCTTTCAGTCGGGCCGCACCGAATCGCACAGTTCGGGCGCCGCCGAAACCAGCTCGGTTATGGCACTGGCCCATCCCGGTCCCTGCCGGCCACTGTCCAACGGCCTGCACGATTGGCCCGCCAGCGAGAAGACTGAGCCCTCGACTGAGCCGGCCCCCAAGGTGTCCGCGTTCTCGCGCCTGACCGAAAAACCATGGCATTGTCTCGTTTCCTACGTAGACGATCTCACTGTCGGTGGGAGACGTAACTCGCAGGGCGCCTACAATGATCCCATGACTTTTCCGAGCTTCGGACAGGCGAAGCCCCCAAAAGTACCAGACGACTGCTTCCCACAAAAGTGCTACGATCAGTGAGTACATGAATTAACTATATCCCTATACACTATCAAATAACATAATAGGTATATATAAAGTTTATAAAGTATTCTTCACTTGAGTGAACAGCCGACGCTATATGTTCTCGGTTTGAAATTATTATTGCACCCTACACATATTTCGGAACTGGATAAATCGGATCACTATATCACACTCAAACTCCCATAACTTTGTCAAAACTGCCCCGATTTTAATGTTTGATAGCATTTTGATCATGATTTATCCTCTAGATTGACTCTGAAATCAAAATATATGCATTTTTAAAAATAAAAATTTTTTTGATTTTTTTCGTCATAAGGGGGGGACCCCTTATGAATTTTCAAAAAAAAATTTTTTTTTAATTTATATTTTTGAATTTCTGTTTTTAATCGATTGTATTTGTCGTAATAAGCATAAAAAACAACTTTAAAAGTGATTTTGAGGGGGTAAAACTTTTCGTCAAAAATCATGCCAAAATTGAGAAAAATTTTGACATGTAAAGCTCTCGGATCCCATAGCTCCCATATTTCCAACTCCCATAACTTAGTCAAAAATGAACCGATTTTCACGTTTGAGGCCATTTTGATCATGATTTGTGATCTAAATTTATTCTGTATACAAAATAAATGCATTTTTAAAAATAAAATTTTTTTTGATTTTTTCGTCAAAAAATCAAAATTTTTGCAAAAAAAAATTTTTTTTATTTAGATTTTTGAATTTTTATTTTTAATCGATTGTATTTGTCATAATTAGCATAAAAAACAACTTTAAAAGTGATTTTAAGGGGATAAAATTTTTCGTCAAAAATCATGCCAAAGTTGACAAAAATTTAGACATGTAAAGTTCTCGGATCCCATAGCTCCCATATTTCAAACTCCCATAACTTAGTGAAAAATGAACAGATTTTCACGTTTGAGGCCATTTTGATCATGATTTGTGATCTAAATTTATTCTGCATTCAAAATATATGCATTTTTGAAAATAAAATTTTTTTGATTTTTTCGTCAAAAAATCAAAAAAAAATTTTTTTTTAAATTTAGATTTTTGAATTTATGTTTTTAATCGATTGTATTTGTCATAATTAGTATAAAAAACAACTTTGAAAGTGATTTTAAGGGGGTCAAATTTTTCGTCAAAAATCATGCCAAAGTTGACAATAATTTAGACATGTAAAGTTGTCGGATCTATATAAATTTGTCGAAACTCACCCGATTTTAATGTTTGTTGGCATTTTGATCATTATTTCTCCTCCAGATTGATTACAAATTTAATCATAAATTTGTTTATGTCTCGTTATATATACATATGTAATTCTCTGTTGCAGCTTTTACTTTCGCTGTCCCTGGTTCATGTCCTGCATGGACACGCCGAGCGCCAAGCATTGGACGCGCGTGCGAACGGCTGTCTTGACGGTTGTCGATACTCCGGCCTTTGAGTGGTTTGTGCTAGTGCTGATCTTTGCGTCGAGTATTACGCTCTGCTTCGAGGATATCTATTTAGATAGCAATAAGACGCTTAAGCGCGTGCTTTACTGGACCAATTTCTCCTTTTGCCTAATCTTTGTTGTGGAAATGGTGCTGAAATGGCTGGCGCTGGGCTTTTCCAAATATTTCACCAGCTTTTGGACCATACTCGATTTTATCATAGTGTTTGTAAGTAAACAATATATATCTATATTCGTATAATTAATCACATATTGCTCTTGACTAGGTCTCTGTTTTCTCGCTGCTCATCGAAGAGAATGAGAACTTGAAGGTCCTGCGATCGCTGCGCACCCTGCGCGCTCTGCGTCCGCTGAGAGCCATCTCTAGGTAAGTTGCCGGCCAGTTGTCTGGTATTAGGTTGCACCAATTACTACAGCTACTCAGAGAGTGAGAGTTTTATTAATGCTAATGCCGTGTTTGATCCAACTAATGAAGTAAGCTCTATCTACGTAGGTTTCTACTTTCTTATTTCTTTAAACGAATTATCGGCATCAAGCATTTTTTGCCCCCGAGCTGTGCAGTGTTTAATACAATCTCGTCTTCTTTATGAATTTCGAATAGAAATCTATTTGTAGTTCACATCGCCATGTCCACAACTACTGTACATAGCTATCAAATATATATACATCTAGATTATATAGTATTCTAATATAATAATAATGATAAAATCCTTTGTAAATAAGCAGTCAAACACTCTTGTATATACATATATGTATGTTGTAGTTTTTAAACAGATAAGACCAAACGCACATATCCTATATATATACCAATCGGCTATTGTAGTACTTCCCATCCCGTAACAATTTAGCATTTCATAAAACATTTCTATTCCAGGTGGCAAGGAATGCGGATTGTAGTAAATGCTCTAATGTATGCAATACCATCAATTTTCAATGTACTTTTGGTTTGTTTAGTTTTTTGGTTAATTTTCTCAATAATGGGTGTACAATTCTTTGGTGGTAAATTTTTCAAATGCGTCAATGATTTGGGCGAATTGCTGCCAATTACTGTAAGTATGCCAAAAATAAGACTGCCACAAACCAGGCAGATCCCCGCACAATTCTCAATTCAAACTTCATTTAATATTCGATCAATTTCCAAATTTTACAGGAGGTCAACGACAAGTGGGACTGCATTGAGCAGAACTATACGTGGATCAATTCGAAAATCACATTTGATCACGTTGGCATGGGCTATTTGGCGCTGCTGCAGGTGGCCACCTTTGAGGGTTGGATGGAGGTGATGGCGGATGCGGTGGATGCCCGGGGCGTTGATCTTCAGCCGCAGCGCGAGGCCAATTTATATGCGTATATTTATTTTGTTATATTTATTGTGTGCGGCTCGTTCTTCACACTCAATCTATTCATTGGAGTTATCATTGATAATTTCAATATGCTCAAGAAGAAGGTAAGCCATGTGGCCTAAGCTGATCCCAGCTAAACAAAAAACTACTACTTAACCATCTGTTTGTATATAAAGCAACCACCTTAATCCCATAACCTGTACCCTATTGAACTCACCAGAATTGTACAGTTGTGCATAATACAAAAGAATCTATCCCGTTTCCCCCCCTCAGACTGTTGCTGTTATTTCAGTTATCGGTGTTATACGTATAAATATATATAACTAACTATAACTAGTGTGTGTTGTGTGCTATATGTTTTCTTTATTTTGTATGTACTGTATATATATAAATAAATGTTCATTCTATTCTCATCACTTTTATAGTATGAAGGAGGAGTGTTGGAAATGTTTCTCACCGAATCTCAAAAACATTATTACACCGCTATGAAAAAATTGGGACGAAAGAAACCACAGAAAGTTATTAAGCGACCTATAAATCATTTTTTAGCTATGTTTTATGATTTATCCAATTCGAGAAGGTAAACAAAAAAAGTTAATGCAAAAAAACCAAAAAAAAAATATTACCCAGAAAATTGCTAACTAATTTTTATGTAAACTTAACTATAGTTTTAATTACTACTACTTGCTATTGTTAGTCATATAACTTATATATAAAATACTCTGGTTAGGCACACACACACACACATTCTGATCTCTTTCTCTCCCTCTATATATATATATATATATATATGAATATGAATATCTTTTGATTTGGTGATAAGATCCATTTGAACACTTCACATTCTCCGCATTTGATGATAATTCGAAGGCTGTTTTGTCGGCGGCTTCTTTATGCGATCCAAAAGAAGTTGCACAAACGCCATCAGCAATGCAACAACAACGTTTTCCAATCCAATGTTTCTAGATGTTTTAGAGCACCAATTATGACTATGACTTATGTATACTACTAAATGTTACTTAATGCATTTGAATATATTTGTAAATTAATTCAACGTTCAACGCACTCTCTGAAGTGCGGGCATGCTCTATAAAGTAACTAGTTACAGGCATAGTTAGCGTGGGTTGGTCGGGCTTTTTTTAATATAACTATTGATACATTATATTATCGGGGCTGCAAACAGAATAATAAGTTCGAATTAAGATCTTATAATATTTAAATTAACTTTATTAAAATTCAGTTTCGGTTCAGTTTGTAGCCTTGATATTGATATCTTGATAAGCATGTATGTAACTAGCTATAGCTTTAGTATATGCTACTCAAAAATATGTCTGTATATATTTACCATATTTGTAGTTGAGATTTTCGAGCAGCATCTGGACTTCGGCCCGCTCGAAGTTTGTGTCTTTGTTAAATGTCTGTGTAAACGGTTTACTTATCGACTATCTGTTTGTAATTTCATATACTTTGTTGGTGTTTGTGTCCGCCATTAAATCCACCAACATTTATACGAATCGTCATCGATCATATGCAGATTCGAAATTGCGATCTTTGTACTGATTTTTCTAAATATGCTTACCATGGGCATTGAGCACTACGATCAGCCCCACGCCGTATTCTTTATACTGGAAGTAAGCAATGCATTTTTCACCACGGTCTTCGGACTCGGTAAGCGAATCATATTTCTATATATACTGTATATATATATATAAACTTTGTTCTTTCGCAGAGGCGATTGTAAAGATTGTTGGTTTGCGTTATCATTACTTCACTGTGCCGTGGAATGTCTTTGACTTTCTGCTGGTGCTGGCCTCCATCTTTGGCATTCTGATGGAGGACATCATGATTGATCTGCCCATCAGTCCGACGCTGCTGCGCGTGGTGCGCGTCTTTCGCATTGGACGCATCCTGCGGCTGATCAAGGCCGCCAAGGGAATACGCAAGCTGCTGTTCGCTTTGGTGGTATCCCTGCCGGCGCTGTTCAACATTGGCGCCCTACTCGGACTGATCACGTTCATCTATGCCATACTGGGCATGTCGCTGTTCGGCCATGTGAAGCTGCAGGGCGCCCTAGATGACATGGTCAATTTTCAGACGTTCGGGCGCAGCATGCAGCTGCTGTTCCGGCTGATGACATCGGCCGGCTGGAACGATGTGCTCGAATCGCTGATGATACAGCCGCCGGACTGTGATCCGTTCTTTAATAGACAAGCGAACGGGGACTGCGGCCATCCGCTGCTGGCCATTACCTACTTTACGAGCTTCATAATAATCAGTTATATGATTGTGATTAACATGTACATTGCCATCATCCTGGAGAACTTTAATCAGGCGCACCAGGAGGAAGAAATTGGCATTGTTGAAGATGACTTGGAAATGTTTTACATACGTTGGTCCAAGTAGGTTTTTACCAAAGATTGCCAATTTTTCGGAATTTTTTGTGGCCATCGCTGACTGTGTTATTTAATTGATTTCGTTACAGATATGATCCACATGCCACCCAGTTTATACACTTCTCGCAACTGTCCGATTTTATTGCCTCACTCGATCCACCATTGGGCATCTCGAAGCCCAATAATGTCGCTTTAGTGTCATTTAATCTGCCCATCTCTAAGGGCAATAAAATACACTGTCTCGATATTTTGCACGCGCTGGTTAAGCACGTGCTAGGTCATGTCGAGGAGACCGATAACTTCAAACAGTTGCAGGAACAAATGGATGTCAAGTTCAAGAAACAGTTTCCAACGCGCAAAGAATTGGAAATTGTTTCGTCGACACGGATCTGGAAGCGCCAGGAAAAGGCGGCAAAGACCATTCAGACCGCTTGGAAGGACTATTTGCGGTACTAAACAGCACAAAACTGCACCAATCATATTTACTTAAACAAAAAAACCAGCGTTGATTTTAATTGATTGCCAAAACGTTATTTTACTGTTCTTTCACAGGCGCAAGCGGGAAAAGGAACGCTCCAATTCCGGCGACAGCGCAACGCAAACCTCCAGCCCTGGCGGCTGGCAATCGAAGCTCTCCGCGCTAAATTTCTTCCATCTGCAGGTGAGTTAAATATCAAAATACAAATTTGAATTTATATAACTGAAATTGTATGCTCTCCGCCAGGTGAGCCGTCGCGGCACTGCCTGCTCCAGTCGCGCCTCCTCGCGCAAATCGTCGCGCGCCTCGGATGCCTCCGATCTCAGCGAGCTCGCCGGGCCCTGGCTTAATCTGCCGCTAATGCTGGTCTCGGGCGCCGATGATGTGGTCAAGGATATTAAACAGCAGAGCGATGAGATGGGCAAACGGTAGTTAATCTTTAACTTCACACGCATACACACACTAACACACACACACCCATATATATAATATATATATATATATTTTAATATATTTATATCATAAACGTGATTCGAAATGCAATTTTTAGACGAAAGGCTTTCACAATTATGAACAGCAAACAGCAACATTGATAAAAAAAACTAAAAAAAAAACAAACGATAAATTTGTTAACGTATTTTGTGTTCCACAATATTTGAACTTGAGCCCTATTTTTAGCAAATCCTCTTGTATCTCCCTAAACTATGAGTCCTTGCTCGCAGATATGGTCACAGCCGTTTTAAGAAGTGGCTCCCAGCCTAGTGGCTTAAACTATTTAGGTAAAGGCAATTCTCATACCTAGCTAGCTATAAATTAGCAACAACTACAACAACAACAACAATTACAATTAGCAATCTCTCAACTTTGTTTTTAGTTCTCTTCAAAAAAAAAAAACAACAATTACTCGCTGCCACCAGCTCACTCATATAAATACCTCTCTCTCTCTATATATATATATAAATTAATATTTATACTTACCCAGTACTCGTACAAGTCGACCTATAGCTAGTTTCTACATCAATATCGCTCCTCATTCAGCAAAGCAAAAGCAAAAACCAAACCAATATCTAAATCCAACAAAAATATATATACAGTCTCTCATTGCTGCAAATGCTCTTTTATAACTTTTCCTTAAAAACAACTACAACTACAGCTACAACTCAAAACTATTTGCAGTTCTAAAACGTTTTTCAGTAAAAATGAGTACAATGAAATATAATTATGATATTTATAATTTATAAGTAGTGCTCTAAGCGAATATCTATCTAAATCGGATAAACTTGTTGAATGCGTAATTTTAGTTGATTATCTTCTAAGTTGCCTAGCCGCTGCTTGCCCTTTATGATCTATCACGATTATCATTATATCTTTTATAGTTTAAATATTCTTTAAACGTAGCATATACTGTACCTGTACACCCCTATTATATTATTGGCATATCTATAAAAATTTCAGAACAGCAATATTGAAAGTACAGCTCTTTGAATATCGCTGCTAAAAAGCAAATCAACATTTTTGGGGTACTCCCCTACACCAATTTGATCAGCAAAAAAAACCTATACACTATATCACATACCTGTATTATAATAATGTACAGCTTATTAAATTGCAGCTTTTTTGTACAGTTCTATGACAACTTGAATCCGTTATTTCGTCAAAAAATTGCAGAGCTACTATATAATCGTACAGAGACTTGATATATACAAAAAAAAAGTATCTGTATCTATGATCTGTCTTAATTATCTAACATTCTACAGTTTCTATTACGAATGAACATCAAATATTTTAATATTCATATTATGTTTTTTCCTTTCGATTATTATTATTTCTATTACTATCATTAGCGGTAGCATATTTGTGGAAGCGCCTAGAGCAAGTCGTCGCCGAAGCTTTTATAATTTCTTTTTGCGTCATCAGGATGCTGTCGATGACAGCTTAACCTCACCTTCAGTACATAGAAAAAGTAATTATTGACAAGTGCCTAAATCACAGCCAAAAAAAATCACTCAATCAAACTATCACAATCAATCGAACAATCAATCTATTTGTGTAAATACTCTTTTGTACATAGCCACCAACATAGAATGCACCAATAATTAACTAACTTATTATATTCAATACTCATGAACTTATATGTACTCAGTATATTATATATATGTATGTCATTATTATCATGTGGCTTTTAACTCTGTCTCTCTCACTCTCAATCTTTAACTCAAACTCAGTGTTTATCATTGTGATACGATAATCGCACATCAAACGTTGCTTTTGCCAATCAAAATTCATCGATGTACAAACACTTGCAATTTATTAATCGTTTACCTCATATATACCTATACTTAAGTACTGCTGACTACTTACTACTTACTGACTGATTACCAGCTACTTTATTTTTTTAATTACTTATTATTTCTTTGTACCTACGTACTACTTACATACTACTCACTTACAACTTACTGATCACCACTCACTCACTACTTACTTACTACCTATTTACTACTTACTTACCTACCCACTACTACTTATGTAATTCCTTATGAATACTCTATTTAAACCTTTGAATTATCTCCGATTATCTCCCTTTGTCACACAACCTTTGTAATTTGTGCTAATCACGATCCTTTGACACTAATGCGTGCATTTCACCCACAACAGCTGCAATGAACACCAACAACACAACCTCAACCTCCACATCCGCCTCTGCCTCCGTCTCTGCTAGCGCCACCAACGTTGAAAGTGATAAGCAAACGCAACACCAGCACCAACAACAGGTGGCGCCAACTCCAACGCGTAAGCGCGCCTCTAGTTTTATTCGCAAGAAACCGCCCCTAGAAAGAGGTTTGTCAGCACAAAGCGCTTTACGAGTTAACAAGAACGCTTATGTCTGTATGTGTGAATTGTATTTTAACCATTTTCCATGGAGCCGTCCTCCACTAATGTGTTTTCCCATTTTGGCGAACTTTCAGCGGAGGCGCCGGCACCGGAGGTGATTGTGACGAAGCCATCGCCGGAGCAGCAAACCCATCCGCATGTGCATCCGCTCGGCCTGCGGCCGGACAATGCGACGCTGGTGCACGTGCTGGTGCATCGCGAGAGCGAGGAGTACAAGGAGGAGGACGAGGGTAGCCTATCCTCAGCGAGTCACGGCTCGACCAACGGCAATGGCAACGGCAACGGTCAGGAGAAGCCGAGGCCGCCGCAAATACGCATCAGCACGGGCTCGTCCGAGAGCGCCATGGACACCTGCCTAATGCCCACAGTGCAGATAATGGTCGACAGTCCCAAGGAGCCGCCACGTGGCGATTTCAGCGCTGAGAGCGGCTTTTCAAATGCCGCCTATGCGCCGCCTCAGCAGCCGGAAATCGATGTGGATGCGCCCATCGATGTCAATGTGCAGGGCGATACATCGCAAGTGTTTTACGACTACAACCCAGAGTCCAATGTGGACAATACCAATGTTGATGTAGACCCAATTGAGGAGCAGCCGCTGCCAGATGCTGACGATGCCAGTGGCTCTGTGGTGGACAAGCAGAGATGACCTTCAGTGAATACGGGAGCTCAGCAGCCGGAGCCGGATCAGGAACAGCACTCAATCAGCAGCATCAGCAGCATCAGCCGCAGCAGCAGCAGCAGCAGTACGAGCAGCTGCAGCAGCAGCGCCAGCAGCAGCACCTCATCAGCTAGCCAGTCAACTGGACGACGTCCAAGTTGACAATCTCCAGTCTGAGAGCAATTTTCATGTGCATTTGGGAGAGTACTTCTAGTTGCTTAGACCTAGGCACGGGGCGAACGTTTGCCCCTTTGTTATTATAGTCGATTAATTATATATAAACATAGTCGCTTTGTACGATACTTAAACGGAACTATCTAATGTTTATATCATTCTAACAAAAGTCTTGGCAACAGTGCGCTGTGCGTCCAGCCAAGTCTAGTCTCTAGTACTAATCCTAGTCTAGTTCTAGTTCTAGTTCTAGTTTAGTTTACGAAATCAATATAAACTCTGTGTTAACAAAACGTGCATTAAACCGTACAGTGCGTACACGTTGTAATACTCAAATCAAATCAAAACCAAATAACAAATGATTACCCTAACATTAACAGTGAACTTTAACATTTACATTAACATGAACTTGATATATGATATAGGTATAGGTACTAATCAATCGGTTGGTCTTTCGTTAACTCAGCCAGTCAATCAATCAGTCAGTCAAGTAGCTATATCGGCCGATTTCGAAGATATTTTGAAGGTTGTTTTTAATTATACAATACAATAAAATACGATACGATACATACTTACATAGATATATACATATATTGTATACATACAAACATATTGTAATTAACAATCGCGTTGTAGAGTTAGGTCCGTTTTCGTATTGATAGAGTTTGTTTTTCTTTAATGCAATATGTATATACCCAATATATATAAATATATGTGTATATATTTGTACATATGCCAAAGGAAGTATTTTAAACTAAAAAGAAAGCTAATTATATACATGCATAACTAATTCATACATTCTATATAAACTAAAAAATTAGTTAGTGAAAATTGAATGAAATATTTATGGGAGGTGTTCCTTATTTTTTCATTTTTACTAGATTATTATTATTATTATATATATATATATTAATTATCCGTACCGATCAAGTGTATAAGTACAAAAGAGAAGTATTAAACAGTAGATATCAATACTTGCAACCTACTCGCATTATTTCTCAAACAAATTCAAGAACAAACACAAACTAAAGCCAAACAAATAAAATGTCAAGTGATTTAACTTTCCAAGCAAAGAAAAACCAATAAGCAATTGAAATCAATTTAACTCATTTAATAGCTAAGACCCACTCGGGTAATTATTTATACATACAAACACATATATATATATATATATATGTAGACAGGAACACTTATCTTTTAATATTTATTCTATAATACCTACTTAGATACCAACTAATTCAGCAGTCCTACCTAAGCAATGTGCATTGTGTACCAGTGAGAACTTTTATTATCGCTATATCGAATACTTACCATAGACATACGATGTTCATTATTTTTATTTAATTTTTAGTCTAACTAAAGTGAAATCAAAATTGCATTAATGCTCTTCTATACAAGCTTCCACAAACATTGATATATACATATAACAAAAAAATATATATATATAAATATACTTATTACTTATCTATACAGTAAACTATATATTTATTAAAATTTATATTCTGTTTTAGGCCTTGGCCAAGTTTCCAGGAAACTTATTTGAAAACTTTCTGTGAGAAATTGATTGTGTTTAAATTAGCTGCATGCAATCATATATTAAGTTTTTTTAACATCGAACAGTATAACCGATAAATGATAAATGATTAAGGATAACACCCCTCCTCCCCCTCGTCTCCCACTGTTACCTTTTACACACTTTCTATACTCAACTCTCTAACTTAAACAACAGACAATCAGACGGCGATTGAGATAGTTAATTGAAATTAAATGGTACCAACTAAATCGTTTTCTCCAAGAACAAAACAAACAAAGAACAACAAAAACAAATACAAACAAAAACAACAACAACAAAACGTACACACTTGTGATTTTAACTGCAATTTTTACACAACAAAACCAAAATAAAAATGAAGAAAAAAACTTAATATCATAACTTTTAATTAGAATTGTTAACAAATTGCTAAATGAATAAAACCAAAAATGTAATAAAAAATAAGCTACAAAAAAATATTGAATACAACAGACAGAAACCAAACACTCGTCAATTAAGTGATATTTATAATGGGTACATAGGCATAAAACATTTGCAAGGATTATTATATACATGCATACCTATATATTGTACTATAACGTAGTCTTTACAATAGAACCCAACATTCGATTTGTATATAAATAAAAAAAAGCATAGCAATAGAAATAACAACAGCATGGAAAGGAAGTAAAAAAAAAAACCAAACAAGCTTTAATTTGAATTGTGTCTTTAATAGAAATCGCTTATTTATTTGATTAAGATGCGCATCTGTGGCATTATCATGATCTGTAGTTAATATAAGCCCAATGAGCAACACAACATTTTATTTAGTCATAGAGTATAACGACAATAAAACGAATGAGGCATATATTAATTATAAACGCAACCTGTGCCAGGGGCCAGAGCTTGAACAAATCCAACAAATAATTATAAAATATAAATAAAAAAAATTAAAATGAAATAAAATACAAAAAAAGAGCAGGCCACACAACTAACATGCGAAAATTGCTTTGCTACAGACCCTAAAAAATTGAATAGTCCAAACAAAAAGTACCAAAAATAAAAAACACAGCAACAAGAACAAAAAATGATACAGTCCTATGCATTTAACATAGCTCATAGCACCGCAACAACAAACAACAACCAACAACAACAACACAAACATAAAAGCTACATAATTAATAATAAAGTATGTACATATAGTAAGTACATTTAAGTACAGTACAGCTGGTTTTGATTAGGCATGCCTTACAGAATACACGATTTTATTTGTTGTATATTAAAGCGTTGAGGTTCAATAAAGTTAACGTTTCATAAGTATATCAAACATAAATAAAAATAAATAAATACAAAAAAAAAAAAGAAATTATAATGATTATAAGAAGAAATGGGCAAAGCATACAAATTGTTTAACATGCTCTGAAAACAATGTCAATTATTTTTAATTTGCCGTTAAAAAAAAAAAAAACAAAAAATAATAATGAGAACAGTTTTTTGATATTAGAAATGCGTTTTTAGTCGTTGTCCTAAACATAATCAAATATTTACCTTAATAGCTGCTTAGCTTCAAATTATTATAATTATTCATAGCTGCGCTCAAACTGCAGCGGATCAAACACAAATCAATGGCTAAATTTACATTTTTTAGTTTTTTTTTATTTTATTTTCTATCTGCATTGTTAGCTTCATTATTGGCACTTGATTAACGAAAATGTTGTATTTAATTAGTTTTGAATATGGCTCATTTAATTCGATTGGTCTCGTTAGCGGTTAGCCAAGTTGTTGGGCCATAAAATTGATTTGATTTTTTGATCCGCCACGTTAAGTTATAATTATAAATCATTAACAATGATATATAGTGTCATATATTGAACCGAATCATATCAAATCGAACAAAAAATTTAAAATCTAACATTTGCAATAAAAAATATATTTACTCGGGTACAAAATGGTACAGTAAAGATATTCGTTTATACAATATTTACTGTCTAAATATTATATAATCATTATACTTATACTAAATACTTATATGTATACTTATCAAAAGTCAAAATTTAATAACTGATGTCGAAAAACAAAAACAACATAAAACCAATTTTAAACTGAAACATTATGTAATACAACATTTTTAAATCAACAGTTGACCACTGTGCACAGTGTGTTTAAGATGTTAGATGACATATAGAGTACATATATATGTATATGTATACTTAAAGAACAAGAGAATTTGTTGAATTATAATTATAACAGCAATTATTAGAACGGCAGAAGAAAGAAAATGAAGTTAAACAAATGAAAACAATAGAAAATATAAAATCAATTGTTTTCAGTTTATATATATATATATTTATATATATATAAAAATTAAACAGATCATAACTATTTATAATAGTGATTATTTCCATTCAGTTAATAACACTTAAGGGTTTTGTTAAATTTAATTATATTTATATATTCATATGTTAATAAAACAATTTCTGACTACAAACAACAACTTGAACGTAATAATCAAAAGTTGGCAATGAAGGCTTCTAAATGCAGTTGATCTTTACAAAAATAAACTAAACACTAAATAATAAAACACAAAAACAAATAAACATAAATAAACTGAACTCCAGTTTCTGCTCGATGGGGAACTTTCGTTGCTCGGCGATTTGTTGTCACTGGCGCTTCTGTTTGGCGATCGACTACTGATCGATAAATATCGATAGTAAGAAAACGGAAGGATTTATCGATATTTTGAAATAGAATTGATTTGCGTATGGTATATACGAACCGAATGAGTCCAAAATCACGTTTCTTGTTTTTGTAGTCCAATAACCAATAACACTTAAATGTTTTGTTAAATTTAATAACATTTTTAATATATTTATCCAAATGTTAACGATAAAGACTGCTTAATACAATCAAACTATATATATTAAAAACTAAGCACTAAATAATTCGTTAACTGCGTTCCTGGAGCAGCTGCACCAGGTGCTCCAGTTTCTGCTCTATGCGGAGCATTCGTTGCTCGGCGATTTGTTGCCACTGGCGCTTTTGTTCGGCGTTCGACTTCTGATCGATAACCGCAAGCGCCAGCTTCACGGTGTAATTATCGATTGTGGAGCATTTGCCCGATAAACAGGAGCAGCAGCAGGACATGAGCTTCAGTGGCGGATCGAGCAGTTTCTTCTGCTGCTTGGGAGCGGCATTTGTGGCCAGCGGCTGGAAACTAGCGCGACTTTTGCCATTCACCAGCACCTTCAGTTCGTAGTCGTCGGCGATGGGTATGAAGACCTTGTTGCCATCGTTGGGCAGCACGTAGATCTGGCGCACCTGCATATAGTTGGGATAGACGCTCATCAGCCGCCGGCAAATGCTGCGGAACGGTTCGATGCCCACAAAGTAGCCGGTGTAATCATTGTGACCGGTCATCACCTGCTCGTAGCGCATCAGCGTGTTGGTGCGGCAGATGGCGCCGTTCAGCTCCGCCTGCGCCTTGATGGCCTGCAACAGAGATCGTGTTCAGATTAAGGATGTGTTTGCGGACCGTTTACCGTTCAGTTCAGTTAGCTTACCTGGGTGTCGGATACGGCCAGGCCGTTGAGCAGATTGAAGAGTACAATGGTCATGAAGAGCACGAAGAACAGGAAGATTATGTAGGTGTAGACGCTGTTAAACTTGATATCGCCGGCATCGAACTCGCCCGTCAGCATCACAATTGTCTTAATCAGCGCCTCAATGGGATTCGAGAAGCTATTGAAGTCGCCGTCTTCCTTTTCGTTATTCTGCGGCTGCGGCTTCCCGAACATTATGTAGAAAACCAAGCTGAAGGTGACCACAAAGATCGAGTAGAGGCTGAAGCTCTTGATGAAGCTGCTGGAGACGGCGCGCAGCATGAGCATGTGCGTCGATATGGCCAGCACCGGCAGTGAGCCGACCAGCAGGCAGAACTCCAATGCGACCAGCAGTATGGTGAATGCCGCCACAACACGCATGTCCTCATTCAAGCTAGTCGCGAAGCAGGTCCACATGGAAAAGCCGATGAGCGCCACCTCCAACAGATTTGTGGGCGACTTAAAGTACTGGCCAGGCGCCATTAATAGCTGCACAAGCTCGCGTATGATCAAATAGATGATGCCCAAGCAGGCCAACAGCCTGAATAAATTCGTCAAAGGCGAATTCGTGCTCTCGTGGAACTCGAGCAGCGTGTATCCGATGATGGAGACGGTGAAGCAGGTGTAGAGCAGGAAGTTCAGATAGAAGATGACCGAGAGGCGATGCCACTTGAGGAACAGAAAGCTCGCGATCAGCGGATGCTGCAGCAAGTGTCGCTGCTCCTTGGACTGGGCCATGTACGCAATGGGCGTCATTTCATCCTGCAGCTGCTGCGCCTGCTGCTTGCCGGACTTCTCTTTTGGCTGCTGTTGGCGCATCAAATTCTTGTAGTTGATGATAATCTCGAACTGTTGGTCGCCCGCCTTCAGGCCGTTGGTGGTGATGCAAGAATCAAAGTGCTGCTCCAGCAGCTGCGGCGACATGTCCTTAATGGCCACGTCCTTGAACGTGCTCGTGGCACCAATGTAGGCGCCGTGCTGCAGCAGCGTCAGTGCCGCCTTCTCGTTGCGGTACTTGTTTGCATAGAACAGCGGCACCTGCCCGCTGGCGTCCCGCTCATTGACGTCCACGTGCTCGCTGCCCAGCAGCAGCTCGAAGCAGCGCTGGTGGTCACAGAAGTCGTCCAGCGGCGGCTCCTCCAGCCGGCTGATCACCGCATTGAGCAGTGCATTTTTCGGCGACACCTGCAATTCCGGATGACGCAGCAGCTTCTCCAGGGCCTGCCAGTTGCCCCAGATGGTGGCCACCTCCAGAGCCGAGCTGGCCTCGCCTTTTGCGTTCCTGTTGATGTTGATGCCCGTGCCGAGGAGCGCATCGAGGGCCCTGTGCTTGCCCCGCTTGATGGACTCGTACAGCAGCGGCATGTACATCTCCTGCGTCGCATTTTGCTGGTTATCGCTTTCGGTCACGTTCAGCTTGTGCTCGGCCAGCAGTGCCTCGAACTGGGACTCGTCGCCGTCGCGCAGCTGCCGCTGCAGCCGCTCGTAGTCGATCTCTCCGTCGGCGCCTGCGGGCCGCTCTGGCGGCAGCTGTAGATCCGGGAACTGTTGCTGCAGCAGCTGGCGCACTTGGCCGTTGCGATAAGTGTCGATATCCAATTGGGGATGCGCCAGGAAGAGCTGCACCAGTTCCTGCTTGGCCGCCCGGATCTGGCTGTTTCTCAGTACGTGGTGCAACGGCGTCATCTCGGCCTGGTCCACCACATTCGGCGAGGCGCCGTAGTTCAGCAGCAGCTGCATGCAAGCTCGCACCTGCTCCACATTGTCCGCCTTCAGGTTCTTGGCCAGCGAGTGGAGCGGCGTCAGCTGGGCGTATTTGCGATCCACCTGCACGCCGGGGCGACGCAGCAGCACCGCCAGATTGGCGGGATCTCTAGAGTCTGCCGCATAGCTAATGGCCGCCTTGTTGCGCTTCTGATTGATCTGCAAACAAAACCAAGAATAAGCGCTCCAGCTACAAATACTCTTTAGCAAATACTCACGTGATTCACATTGCAGCCATGCGCTAGGCAGGCCTCCACAAACTCAGCACGGCCCGCCGTGGACAGCGCTCGTTCGTAAATGCTCGTCTGTCGCTCATCCTCCAGATTTGGCTGGGCGCCTATCTGCAGCGCCTCTCGAAACTTGTCTATGTTGTCATTGGCCAGCGCTTCGGCCAGTTGGGCCTGCGGATCACTAAAGCCACATAAATTCGAGTTCATCTTTCTGTTGGGTAACGGGATCCCTTAACTGCAAACAAAGTAAATAATACATGTAAATGATATAATAATAATGTAATAAACAGACCTTAGCTAATCTACATACATATATTTTATAGCTATCGTCATGAAAATTTGGATAAGTCCGTAGTTGCAGGTTAGAGTCGACCAGATTACATTTTAATTTTTTCATAATATCCTGCCCAATGTAGAAACTTTGCTTCAAGACTTAACATTTTCCTGCTTATTATAATTTCCCATATATACTTAAGAGATATAGAGTAATCTGAAATTATATTTATATATCGGCAAATCACAGATAACCGTTTTTCCGCCATTTTAACTAATGTCACTCTTAACAAAAATTTGAGAATTAAAAAAAAATAACGATAACGATATTTTATTCGATATTTTATGTATTTTGTACATTAATTTTACTTATGGTCACACAGAACTTCTTCCTCTTTCTTCTTTTGATCCTCGCCAAAATGTGTACGCGCACAACTTTAAATAAGTTCGTTTTTGGTAAATATATAAATTTCGCTCTCTTTAATTATGTGTCAGTCGACGTTATACTGACTGGAGAATTAGGAAAAACTACAGCAAAGCAGATTATTTTTCGGGTATGTTGTAAATACGCAAGAGGTTTTTTTTACCAAAAGTGAATTTGCTACTGAACATTTAAATGATAGCTTTAAGAAATTAAATTGGAATTGTTCTTATGATAACGCTTGATTGTCTACATTATATATGTATATATAGAAATTATCAAATGCTATAAATAGCTAAATGCTGTGCATGTTATAAACTTCGCTTTCAAGTGAGGTTGAGATTAAAGTGCTTGTTTATTTGAGTTTAAATGAGGCCTGCACAATGGAATGGATGCTTGTGAAAAGCCCTCAGAATGATATGAAGAAAAAGAACATAATGAAGAAGCCCGCATTCAATTTAAAACGTAGTACGCAGCAAAACTTTGGAGCTCTATTTATGTGCTTAGTAACTAGAGATGGGGGGAATGGAACCTTGAAACGAAACAAGAGTTTTTGGCTAGTGAACCACACACACACACATTGTTGACACACGCTTCATGGTACGCTGATTTTCACAAGCTGTGGGGCAGGCGTTTAAGCCAAATTCAAAAGCCGAGTGTTGATGCGTTGACCGTTGGTCAAAAGCAGCAGCAGCAGCAACAGCTGGCTTGCCGAAAGCTGCCCCACAGGTTTCCCATACCGAACATACAAATACATTATTATATTCAAAAGTACAATTGGATTTTCTAATCTGCTCGACGGCAATTAAAGAAAGCGCTTTTAAGTGGTTTTCGTGGTTCGAGAGCTCCCCATGTAATTTGTTATTTAATTGTAACAATCGAGCCACGGACAATGGGTCGTCGGGTGCTTCAACCGTTGTGGTGTGGGAGTGGCCAAAAAGTGAGTTCAGCGCCAACCTTGTGATCAAGTTTGCAGCTGACTTGGCCAGTTCGCTGCTCAGATTTAACGATCATAAAGAATAATCATAAAATAATCGACATATCAATATCAATTAGCCATCAATTTGTTACGCTTTACGCTTTCGATTCGGCTGCGATGTTTCTGGGGCCCGAAGCTCTTGCCTGAAAAAATTCTAAGATTCATTTGGCGGCATTCGTAAATTTTAAGGCGGCTTCTTTTGTGGAGGGGGGATATCCAATACATGAATCTATAGCCTGTCTGTTTTGATACTTTGATATGTGTGAGAAATCGGCTAATCACACCAACGACTTTGAGCTAATTTGAATATTCCTCAGCTGCTGTGTTATTTTTTTAATGTTTTGTTTTGTTTTTGTAGCGTATTTATTTATGTATATTTAAAATGCCCAAAACGTGTATGTCTGCAGCTGAGAAACAAGAGGTATCTATTAGTAATCAGCGAACAACTAATAAGTAGCTGCCGTCATTTGATAGGTTTTACAAATTATTTATTGTAAGCGTTGACCCCTGCCGGAGAACGCCCCCAAACCCCCTTGAGAGCTAACATAATTTGCACCATCACCTCTGTTAATTGGTTGAAGGTACGTAAGACTTCTTGTCCGAGGGTTACTTCCAAAATTGTGCTACTTGACAACACTTAATTAAGAGATTCGATTCGAGATAAGATGAGAGGTTTGATATTCTTTTGATTTAAAATAAATTAAAGTTTTTAATCGAAAAGTTTAAATTTTCCTTTAGATTAAAACTATTTGCATTATGGAAACTTTGAACAATTTTAAAGGCAACCCGAGCAGATATATTTGTCAACACGAGCATTACCTGTATTTGCTCTGACTTGTATTTACAAAGCCAATTATTAACTGTCGGTGGACAAAGAAATTCATTGTTTATTTGTTTATTAAACAAATACATGTAGTTGTTGGTAGTTAAATATTAAACAATGCCGTAATTGTCCAGTTCAAAATAATTTAACAAACTAAAAGCAAAAATGAGAGCCTTGCAGATTTGAAGTATTTTGATTTCACTTTAAAATCTTGGTTCAGCGTTAAACTGCAATATCCGCTGGAACAGCTTGCCAAACCCGTTCCTCAAGTTTTTCATTGCAGATCTGTTGCAATCGGAGCCAGAAAAAATTTAAAACAAAAGTAAATAAATTAATGTACAGACAACAGCAAAAAAACTAAAGAAGTAATTACAAAACTTTGAGGAAGTTTTGCGCAACTGCACGGATCGCATAAAAACGTTATGTTTGTCAGCATTTTTTTGTGTATTTGGACTTGGGTTTGGAATACGTGACGAGCTCGTCTTAGAAAGGCGTGACAGAAATTTCGGGCAGCGCTGGGAGCCGTTGTTGGAGCGGGAACAGGAGCGGGAGCGGGATCCACAGTTGTTGCCGAGTAGCCATATAGATACACACACACGCGATAGCACAGTGATCCAATTTGTGTGTGTCTCGAACATGTTTATTGGCAATTTGCGAATTTTGTTTACTTGATTTATGGCCATGCTCTTTTTATGCACTGTTTGAAATTACAAAGAAATTGCTTAAGTCCTTTGTTTACTTATCGTATCAAACAATTTTAGTATATAGAAAACTGCAGAATTCCAGTGAACTAATAAACAAATCGAAATACAATTACGAAAATTTTGGTGAAGTGCGCAATTGGAAGCAACTTGTGTTAGGAATTTATACCAAAAATCCCTCCCAGTATACACAGGAAGATAAAGACAAAAAAAAATACGTGAATTATTCCAAATGCCGTAAAATGCTTCAATGTTTCAATTACTTTACAATATTTTCGTTATTTTCTAAAATCCTAAAATCACAGCAATGTGCTTGAAAATCTTGAGTGTTAATAAATATTCAACGATTTTGGGAAAATGTGTTAGTGTTTATATTGGAATATTTACAATATACACAGAACTATAATTTTCTGACTATTTTAAAGGCTTGCACAACTTTATTATACCCTTTTTTTCAATGGCAACAAACACATTGCCCAAGTAATATAGTTTTATCTTGTCTTGTTTTTAGCATCTCTGAAATTGTCATCATAAAAACGTCATAATTAAGATGGATATTGCCAGCTCCGAAGCTGAGCATGACTTCATACCCAACTGAAACTCAGAGGGGCATTTCATTTCTAAACTAAAAAAAAAAAAACAATGTTTATATGGGGAAACACAATACAGAAGACAGACAGACGCACACGCACACATTTCCCTCTCTCTCTCTATATATATATATTTAACTAAAGTGGATATATACAGAGCTTATGTACCCACTGTGCACTTTAATAAACAATTGGCTGGCCTACATGAAGAGCGACAACAAAAGCGTTGTCCGCTTACAATAACAAAACACAGAACGTGAAGGCTGAACTTTTGGGGGGTTGAGGGGGGTCAGAGGCTGGAATGGGTTAGACGATATAAACGAGTCAATAATTTGAAATAATTAAATTAAGCGAACGCTGGCGAGAGCATCTAGCAAATGTGGGCGAGAGAATCACGATTTGTTAAGTAAATTCTCCGTCAGATCACAATTAATTAACTGGAGTGTACGAATCGAATACCGCATACAAATTGTGGCCAATCAGTTCAACTCGCGATGACAAACAAATATGGATATTGAAGCGCCCCCTTTCATAAATATGAGCCTACGTCTTTGTCCGCTTGAAATAAAAGGTGAAAAAAGCGAATCTGGGCGGAGTCAATATGAAGAAACAAATAAAAACAAATAGGTAACAGGGAGTCCGATTGGCGGAAGTGTGTGAGGGGATGTTAAGGCAACTAATGCCAATTATTATCGTCTAATAGAGCGATAATATTATGCAAATACGGTTGCATATCATATTCATGTACTCATAATTGAGCCTAACAGAAATTTTAAAGACCAGCCATAAGGCTATGCAAATTTTTTGATTTCAGTTGAGGAGCTCCATTAAAATACGATATTACTGCAGGCAGTGCATATTATTATTGTTGTTGAATCAAACAAATGGAATTTGTGTTTATTGGTTTAGACCACAGCCAGAGGCGCTGCCTTTTAAGGTAGCAACAAGTGTTTCTTTTTCGATTTTGTCGGAATATGGTTTCTGCCCACAAACCAAGTTTAAGTGGATTTTTTTTAAATTTTTTGATGATGTCACAGTTTGTATATGAAATACATTAATCTTTAATCATTTTTCATTAAAATTAGTTAATTAAAACAAAGGAGTTTTTTTGTGGGCGCCGTTATATGCAGTTTTTAACCTTGACGTTAGATATTTGTTAAAACGTGTTTCTTGATTTTTGCATTCCCTCCTGATTGTTGTTGTTGTTATGTGGTGCTGATCTGTGCAACTGCGGTTTTTTATATTTATTTTATCTGCATTACAAGCATGATTCACTTTAACTGTCATTTCATTAAATCTCTCCACGCCAACACTCATCGATATTGGCCAAGATGAATTAGCCAGCATCGCTTGATTTGCATATTATGATTCATAGCTTTAATTACACTCACAATATTTTCGAATATTTAGTCACAGAGTTTTCGAAAACAAAAAACCCTTAGGCAAACAACAAAATGGTGAACACTTTTGTTTTTTTTTTTTTTTTTTTTTGAAATGTTTCCGCGTCGGACGTCTGTAGTCGGAAATGTGCCAAAACGTACTGATCAGCCATCAACAAGTTGGGGCTCCAAGCAACCTATACTGGGCTTCATTCGGACGCGAGTAAACAAAAAGTATACTTTAGGGGCGTATGGGCGTGTTTAATGCCAGCTCCTAAAATACGGCAACAAAAAATCGAAATTGATAAAGATTTTTTATTAGGTTTAAGTTTTATATTAGGTTTATTCTGTTTCCAAATCGATAAAGTTAAAGTAGGTTCAAGTGGTTGAGATAACAGATCGAAAATTATTTTGTTTACTATTTACTTAGGCAATCAGTCAATATATATTTGTAATGTGCCAATAGTTATTTTATTTTAAAGATACTTTAGTAGTTTTTTTCATATATATATATATATATATATATATAGCTGATCTCATATATCATTTCGGACCCCAAGAGATGACCTCTAATGCAATTCTTTTCAGAGCTTCAGCGTCGATTTCATGGCTGGCTAGCGTTTTTATAATATTGATCACATTCTGCGATTTCTGTAATGGCAAGGGTATTTTAATATTAATTATAGAGTTTGAAAAGGTTTTATTTACCATAGTCTTCTCTAGTAGCGGCTCAAATTGTTCGCTGCGTATGGCTTCGTAGAACTTGGGAAAAACTTTGCCGCTTTTGCGTTTCTCGTTGATCAGCGCCACAAAACGATCGCGCGGCAGGTGGGTCAACAGCTCCTGGGTGAAGCTGACAAAGCTGCCCAAGTTGGGTGCCGAGGTCACCGGATCACTGGAGCCAGTCACAGGAAGCAGCACCACAACCACGTCCTCATCCACACCATCTTCGGTCGGTCCGCCTGCAAATTCGTAGCCATAGGTTTTGTGTGCGTTGTCGATCAGCTGCTGCCGGAGTCGCTCATCGATGCGGATCCTCGACCTGATGCTGGTATCATTCAAATGCATAAAGTTTATAACCTCAATCACTTCCGGCAGCGACTCGGCGCGTTGCTGCAGCCGCTTAAAGTCCGAACTGCTCACAAATTTGGCGGCCTTGCGAAAGCTGGAATCGGTGATCATATGCTCCGCGATCAGTTCGTCGATGGTGACGCTCGGTATCAGTTTGACAAACTCAAGCAGATCGGCCAGCAACTCCGGCGAATAACTGACCCGGCCCGCCTCCAACCGCGCCGGCCACCAATGCCCACGGCTTGCCACAAGCGACGCGCCGCAAAGCGCAGCAAAAATTGCGAAAAGAATCTTAAACATTTCTCTAGGAAAACGTTCTCGACTCGCGGCTGACTAAACACTGAAAAAAGATTATGCTTGCCATTTGCTGCACACTCACGCTCAGAATATTGCATTACATATATATATACATATATATATATATGTGTATATATATACACATGTGTATACAGAAATGATCCATGCTTATCAGCTTTGAGAGCGAACACCAACGGGGTTTTTTTTTTTTGTTTGTTGCTCGCTTTGTTCGCACTCGTCGCAAGAGAGAAATCGGACAGTGAGTGCGAGAATTGTGCGCACAACCTCATGAATAGTATGAACGAAATTGTTTGCGCTTATAACCTGCATAATTCGGGCGGATTCAATCAAAAATTTTATAATTTCATCAAATTCGTAGAAAATTTTACAATTTTTGGCAAAATGTGTTCGATTTTAAAAACAAAATGTTTTGTTTGTCAATCAACATGCGACTTCATTAGAATGAGTTTTGATCTTTGGGAAATGGAAGTATGGGTACTAAGTTAAATCCCGATCTTACAGTTGTAAACCTTTTTGAACTTCTGCTATTGTAAAGTAAGCATATAAACTTTTGATAAAATATCACAATCACAATTTTTGCCCAAATGCAATCGATTCTGACTTCATAAACTTTTGATATTAAGCGATTCAATGTTCTTTCAGTATTTATAATTATTTATAGTACATAAAGGAGGGTTAAAAAAGATAATCTTGTTCTGTAAGTTGTTCTCTAAGAAATACCAAATAACATTCTCAGCAAATGGGTTCGTATATCAGATTTTTCTTTCATTGCTCCAAATTCATGCTCTTTATATATATATAAGAAATTATTTACATGCTTTATTAAAAAATTTTAATAGACAGTAGTTAATGCATAAGCTAAAGGTAAACTTACTTATACTATAAATATATATATATACTTGATATATGTATGTGTATATATTGCCTATAGTTTATGCTGAGACTAACATATTGATTGCACATTTCCGGCCCAAAGACTGCTAATATTTATCACAATTCGCATCCGATAACTACGTGATACGATGTAAGCTAGACATATATATGAGTTTAGATAACTATAAATTGGGGGGGAACCGCATTGATGGATGTGCCACCCCTTGAGGCAGCTATTGCGATATCAAATGCAGTTCCCTTTCCCCCCACCCCGCTTGGGATTTGTCTTATTTAAATACGTTTAAATCGAACTTTGCTTATAGTTAGGTAGAAATTGCACCTCGTGGTTTGGCAAGAATCGCATTGCTATTGCACCTGTTGCATCTGTTCAGGATCGGAAGTCTTTCGTTTGGTTTTATTCGATATTGCACACTCCCCCCTAAAATACTAACTAACTTTTGCGTATCATCTTGTAGAGCACCGAATGCGTTTCGATGCTCTCCGCCCCGGACTCCCACATGTCCTCGGCGTTTGTCTCCTCGTCGGATGAGCCGCAGCAGGTGCTGTGCCCGCGTCGCTGCTCATCCTCCGACGAGTACGAGGACATCGTTGTGCTGCTGCTCCCGTGCACGCCGTGCAGCTCATTGGATTGGGAGCGCGTCAAGGTCTTGTCCGATTCGGCATCGCTCAGCTCCTCGCTGGCACTGGGCGCCGTCCTGTTGCCGGGCGTCACCATATGCTCGAGATCCTCGAACCGCGATGCGTTCGCATTGCTGCTTTGCTCCTCCTCGTTGTCCTCGATCGTGTCCACGCGTATGATCTGGCTACGTCCGGTCAGCATCTTGAAGTTGTATCGATCGTAAACGTTCCGCTTGTACAGCTCCGTGGAATCGGTGCTCATGTACCCGCTGTCCAGCTGTCCGAATCGCTGCTCGTAGTAGTTCTGGCTGCCCGGCTGCGTGGCTGCGCCCGTCTGTGCCTCGATGATGGAGGCGATGCCATCGTCCCGTTCGAGCGCCTCCAGAAAGCCGGCCGAGTTCTTCGAGCCGTAGGTGGGCGCCGGACTCTGGCTGGGGCTGAACTTGTTCGCGGCCATGGTGACAAATTTGCGCCACGCATTCTTCAGATCCTTGGCCTTCTTGGCGCGATCCTTCAGCCCGATGGCGATCTGCATTCCGGCCGTCAGCTGCGCCGGCTCAATCTCGCACCGATAGACGGTCTGGACATTGGCGCTCGCATTGGGACTGCCATTGGCATTGGAGCCGGCATTGGAGGCACGCTGCGGATAGGCGATGCCGACGGGCACGCCCGCGTTCCGGTACAGCTCCTTGGTGCGCTCCGACAGGTGGCTGCTGCTCCGGTTCGACCGCGAGCTGATCGACAGCGCATCGAACTGATTCAGATCCAAATCCTTAATGCTCTTTGAATTGTTGTTATTGTTGTTGTTGTTGTTGCTGGACTCCAGCTCCGGCGCCGCCTTCAGCTCGTCCTCGTTCCCGTTCCCGTTCCCCATCTCATTATCCTGCTCGTCGCGCTTTTGCGACTTGCGCCGATGCAGATACTTGTTGAGGCTGTAGTCGTTCCGGAGGCTGTTCATCTTCTTGCCGTAGATGCCGTCATAGTCCTGCTCCAGTTCCTTGGTCTTGGCCTCCGTTCTGGCCGAGATCACGCTGGACATGGTGTTGTTGCACGAGTTCTCAAACTCCGATGTGGCCAGCGTATCCGAGACGCCCGTCAGCTCGGTGATCTCGCTGCGCAGGCTGTAGGCATCCTCATCCCGATACCCGGCGGGCGCCGGCGATGGCGCTGGCGACGCCGACGGTGGCGGCGGCGGCGGACGCGGCAGCGGACGCTTGTTGTGCACCAGCGGAGCGCAGTAATGCTGATTGGCCTTGGGCCGTGGCGGCGTGGGAGCGGGCAGCTGTTGCTGCGCCGG
Organism: Drosophila micromelanica; assembly: GCA_004143825.1. NCBI lineage: Eukaryota > Metazoa > Arthropoda > Insecta > Diptera > Drosophilidae > Drosophila > Drosophila micromelanica. The sequence continues at coordinate 2,812 of SCDY01000646.1, read as the reverse complement.
CTTCGGCGAGGATATGGTGATGGTGGTCTTGTTCAGGCTGGCCACGGAGAGCGTCGGCGAGGTGGACTGCAGGCCGCGCTGGCGTCGCGAGTGCTTCGCCTCGAGCGTGAGGATACGACCCTGCTCCTCGGCCAGCTGGCGCTGCTGCGCCTCGCTCCGGAACTGCTCCTGCACGGCCAGCGGCGATTCGTAGATCTCGCGCAGATGCCGAAACGAGTTGCTGGCGCGCAGCACAAAGGAGGCTGTGCGCGGCTTACCCGGCTGCGGACTGCTCTCCGGCCGACTGAGATCCGGCAGCGAGTTGATCTGATCCCCCCCGTTCCCCTGCTCGCTGCTGCTCTGTCCGTGTCCGTTTCCGTGGCTGTCCCAGGCGTTGATGTCGCAGAAGCTCTGCTTCTTCGGCTTGCGATCGAGGGTATCCGGCTCGAACTGATCGCTGTCGGTGCGCTCCATGTCCGAGGGCGGCTCGTGCTCCACCTCGATGGTCATGCTGCCCCGAAAGGGCGTGTCATATTTGATCCGTGCCGCCGCCTCCTTCTGCCGCTGCGCCAATCCGTGCTGTCCATGCTGTCCATGCTGGCCGTGCTGTCCGTGCTTGCCTGCCAGCCGCTTCTTCAGATCGCCCTCCTTGCGAAATCCATTGATCCGATCGTAGACCGTATGGCTGATCTCCAGCTCCTCCTCCAGCGGCAGGGCTGTGCTCAAACTCGGGCTGAGCTGGGAGCTCACATCGGACGAGGGCGAGCTGGACGAGTGCGAGCTCTTGCGCTTGCTCGGCTCCAGGCGCTCCAGGCTGTCCGTCTCGTAGTCCACGATCAGATACTGCGGCGATTTCCGTCTGTAAATGGGCGAATCCGGCTGAAATTGCTTCAGCGATTTGCGACTGAGCGAGCTGTAGTCCGGCGTGGGCACCGACGGAATGCTGCTCTGGGTGCTGCTGTAGATCTCCTTGATCTTCTTCTCAATGGTGCTGTCGTAATCCGGCGTCGGAATCTGCGCCGCAAACTCCCGCTTCAGCGAATCGTAAATGATCTCCGCCGGCTTCATGTTGCGCAGCATATTATAATGCTGCCGATCGAAGGAGTTGAGCGAGGTGGGCGTCGAGTTCGCCGCCGCGAACTGTTCGAGGACGGGCAGTGACTTGGACCGGCTGGAGGTGCTGCGCATGGAGCCGGCGGGCGAATCGGCCAGCATGAATTTGGGATTGTTGTAGATCTCGCCGCCCGTCTCCGCAAAGCTGTACACATTGCCGGACACGGCTGCCGTGTACGCCGTATAGCTGTCGTACGTCGGCTTGACGCTCTGCTCCGCCGGACCGGGCTGCGTCTCCACGCTCGTCTTTTGCACGGGCGGCGGCGGCGGACGCTCCTTGGGCGCCGAGATCTCCTTGCGCAGGGAGCCCTTGGTGGGCGAGGAGCTGCCCTTCTTGGCCGCCGGCTTCTGCTGGGCGGGCTCCGAGTTGGGCACACTCTGCAGCCACTGTTCGATGCTGTTGCGCTTGTCGCCCAGACTCTTCGCCTGCAGATTCTGCTGCAGCGGCACATTGTACTTGGCCGCGCTGGTCGCACTGGAGTCCAGGCTGGCCTCCTCCGGAATGATGTTCAGCGACGGCTGATACCGCTTGGCGGCCATCTTATACTTGGCAATGGCGATCACCTCGCGTATCTTCTGCAGAAACTCGATGGCAGCTTGCGGGGGTTCCTAAACCAATTGAGGAATTTAAGGAAATTTTGGGATGTGGATATTGATGTGGAGTTGACTTACCGCCAGCAGATGTGGCTCAAAGTAGGCCGGATTAAAGTAGAGCTTCTTGCGCACATTCCCATTGACCATGGCGCGCAGATTCTCGAGCTTCTCCTCGCTCATCAGATCCTCGATGACGGCCACATTCTCCGTGGGCAGGCACTCGTTGTCCTGCAGAAAATCATCCGATTCACGGGAGGAATTCTCGGCCACGCCCTGTCCCGGCTTGGGTGACTTGTTGGCCATGCTCAGCTGTGGATGCACCAGAACCGAAACCGATGTCTGCAGTAGAACCCAGTCAGGCCATGTCCATGTTTTTATATCAAACTCACCTTGATCTTCTCCTCCATTTCGCACTCGGAATTCGAGTTGGAGATGTCGCTGGCAAAGCCCGAGTTGTGCTCCCGTTCGCCCAGCTGCGGGAAATGCTGCAGCAGCGGATTGTTTTTGACAATGCCGAGGTCATCCTTGAGGCTGGCGATGCTGGCCCGTGTGCCGGCCTCGTTGCCCATGCTGTTAGCGGAGTAGATGCTGCCCACGCGACTGAAGGGCGCCCCGTAGGTGACCTGGTCGTTCTTCGGATAGTTGATCTCATTGGGCAGATTGTCCAGCGAGTGACGCGACTCGTGGCGGCTCCGACTCTTGCGCTTCTTCATGTACAGGTAGAGGAACACGGAGGCCACGTAGATGAGGCCCAGCAGCAGGCTACAGATGCCAATCACAACATACTCCCGCATGGTCATTCCGTCCGAGGTGGACGCCAGCGTCGTCGAATTGGCGGGCTGAAAGAAGACCTCGGGCACATCTGAAAAGGGATTGATTAGTAATTGATTAAGGAGGGATTATTCTCCTGCTACTTACTGTGTGTGTACTTAACGGGACTGCCATTCACCCGGAAGGCCACGCAGGGCGAGTGCACATTCTTGGGCGGCATCAATGTATCTATATCAGAGCGGTTTTTATTTAGTATATCAAACAAGTGAGAAGGCTCTAGTCGGGGCCGCCCGACTAGGAGATACCCTGAACCCTGCGATCTGGTTCTATAAACATTTCAGCTCGTTTACACATA